>CAXIUT010000236.1:0-77580 GCA_964035545.1 Bugula neritina | reverse complement strand
CCCAAACCCCAAACCCCAAACCCCAAACCCCAAACCCCAAACCCCAAACCCCAAACCCCAAACCCCAAACCCCAAACCCCAAACCCCAAACCCCAAACCCCAAACCCCAAACCCCAAACCCCAAACCCCAAACCCCAAACCCCAAACCCCAAACCCCAAACCCCAAACCCCAAACCCCAAACCCCAAACCCCAAACCCCAAACCCCAAACCCCAAACCCCAAACCCCAAACCCCAAACCCCAAACCCCAAACCCCAAACCCCAAACCCCAAACCCCAAACCCCAAACCCCAAACCCCAAACCCCAAACCCCAAACCCCAAACCCCAAACCCCAAACCCCAAACCCCAAACCCCAAACCCCAAACCCCAAACCCCAAACCCCAAACCCCAAACCCCAAACCCCAAACCCCAAACCCCAAACCCCAAACCCCAAACCCCAAACCCCAAACCCCAAACCCCAAACCCCAAACCCCAAACCCCAAACCCCAAACCCCAAACCCCAAACCCCAAACCCCAAACCCCAAACCCCAAACCCCAAACCCCAAACCCCAAACCCCAAACCCCAAACCCCAAACCCCAAACCCCAAACCCCAAACCCCAAACCCCAAACCCCAAACCCCAAACCCCAAACCCCAAACCCCAAACCCCAAACCCCAAACCCCAAACCCCAAGTCTCATACTTCTAAAACCTTTACAAACTACTAGTTTTCATAATCATACAATTAGCAAGGCCACCAAACACACTCAACTATCAATTGTTCATGACATCGGAACTTATAGATTAAATAAGTGGAACTCCACTTCAATGTTGTCTTTTTTTGGCTAGTTTTCTGACCCTTTGCTACCTGGAGCCCACTCAGCAACTTTAAGCTTTCATATGGACAATATGCCAAACTCATGATCAGATACATAATGCTGCATTCGTTTGGTCAGTAATTAATTTAGTATATTTCCTCGAAGTTAACATACCAACCACATAACTTTCCATTGGTGGTTTTCTACACAACTTTACCTCTCTATCATTTCTTACAGCCACTCTTCAGCATATTAGAGTTATTCTCTTTTCAAATTGAATGAAACTTGTACTATTTCAAACTATATTGGCCTTATGGTTTATATACTTTTTTTGCTTTTTAAGGCTATGGTTTTTAAACCTTATGCTTCACTGATTCTTTTCCGTTGCTGATCAACGAATTATCTCAATATATACACTTAATCTATAGTTCGCACTCTCTTGAGTCTGTTGTCCTTTTTTATTATTTGTTCAACCAATAGAAAGCCGTTATTCACAGTCCATGGATATTAAAGCCGTGCACGGCCAGTCATGCGTCACGATACATGACGTAACAAGCACGTATTCAATCGTGGTTCTAATTGGATCGCCATTCATCATTCACTCGGCTGAACCTACATTGATGTCTTCTGCAAGTTCTGTTTAGAGAATCCTTAACCCTGTCGCGGTAATGTCTGTATCAACTGCTAATTCAATTAAATTTCAAGTGGTGGCTCCTTGCATTTAATTTTAATCGTTTTCATTTTATGTCAAACTTCATCATTAAGATTATGTTAGTAATAGTAACGCTAAGGCTAATGATTTAAGTAATGCCAATAGACTATAGAGTAATAGTAGCTCACTTGACTATTTTTAGTAGTTTTAGTAGCTTATTAGTATTACTATTAGTATTACTAACACAAATACTTGCACTAACAGTAGTAGTAAGAGTAATATTAATAGTTATAGTATTAGTTGTCTTTTTTGTTTTTATTATCAGAATAAATATCAATATGATATTGATAACCATAGGCAACAAAACTCGATGATAATTATAATCATAATGATAATGTCAACTATTGTTATAATAATTATAATCATAACTGCAATGCCTAATAATTATGATAATATTTTAAATTATGATATTGATTATTATTATCATTTTCATTCTCTTCCAGGCTCCCGTTTTATTTTATTTTCCCACAGCTCAAACCTCTACTGGTAACTTATAAGCATGACTATCACTATGACCATTAGTCATAATTGTAATGAAATGTTATTTCAAGCTCGGTGTCTTTATTTGTGTTTCGTCCGTCTAGTTTTAGCACTTGTTCTAGTCTCTTGGAAATTGGGTTTTATGCATATTGATATTCATCATTATAATCGCTACTATTCTACTTTTTTACCATCAGTATATGACTACGAAAATTTATATTCATCATTCAAATTGATATTATAAATAGAGTCAAAATTTTACTCCATTAGTTGTGTTTGTTTTTATGCTAATGACAAATAGGTAATAGTAGTACAAAAATATAATATGTTTTGTATTTTCATACTCGAGTTTATGTAATATTAGAATGGTAATTTGTTCCTATTTTTCATTCATTTAAGTTAGTCAGTTTGAACTCATTTTCAGTTCAAAATCATTTAATTTGTATGTAATATGATTCACTCATTTTGAGTTTTGACAATTTTTCCTTCATTCCCTATTAAGTATTTTCATACCGTTTAAACACCATGATCATGCTCAGATTTTGCCAAAGTTGATTTTTTTAAATCACTACTCAATATTTCAAGGCAATCAGTTTTACCATTATGGCCTGTTTCTTGTAATCTACTGTATTTAGATGAATAGTGTTTACAAAGTCAATAATGATCCTAATATAACACTTCCTCTGCTGAATTCACATTAGTAACACATGCAGGCAGTAGAATGCTTTTATGACTGTTGTTTTCACTTCACTCTGCTTCACTTTTGCGTTTTCTGTTTGTTCACGGTTTCTCAGATTTGTGTAAAAGCTGTTGTTTGTTTCTTCTCAGTATTTTTATGTTAGTTCTCTTCAGTTTTTCAGTTCAAACCCCAAACCCCAAACCCCAAACCCCAAACCCCAAACCCCAAACCCCAAACCCCAAACCCCAAACCCCAAACCCCAAACCCCAAACCCCAAACCCCAAACCCCAAACCCCAAACCCCAAACCCCAAACCCCAAACCCCAAACCCCAAACCCCAAACCCCAAACCCCAAACCCCAAACCCCAAACCCCAAACCCCAAACCCCAAACCCCAAACCCCAAACCCCAAACCCCAAACCCCAAACCCCAAACCCCAAACCCCAAACCCCAAACCCCAAACCCCAAACCCCAAACCCCAAACCCCAAGTCTCATACTTCTAAAACCTTTACAAACTACTAGTTTTCATAATCATACAATTAGCAAGGCCACCAAACACACTCAACTATCAATTGTTCATGACATCGGAACTTATAGATTAAATAAGTGGAACTCCACTTCAATGTTGTCTTTTTTTGGCTAGTTTTCTGACCCTTTGCTACCTGGAGCCCACTCAGCAACTTTAAGCTTTCATATGGACAATATGCCAAACTCATGATCAGATACATAATGCTGCATTCGTTTGGTCAGTAATTAATTTAGTATATTTCCTCGAAGTTAACATACCAACCACATAACTTTCCATTGGTGGTTTTCTACACAACTTTACCTCTCTATCATTTCTTACAGCCACTCTTCAGCATATTAGAGTTATTCTCTTTTCAAATTGAATGAAACTTGTACTATTTCAAACTATATTGGCCTTATGGTTTATATACTTTTTTTGCTTTTTAAGGCTATGGTTTTTAAACCTTATGCTTCACTGATTCTTTTCCGTTGCTGATCAACGAATTATCTCAATATATACACTTAATCTATAGTTCGCACTCTCTTGAGTCTGTTGTCCTTTTTTATTATTTGTTCAACCAATAGAAAGCCGTTATTCACAGTCCATGGATATTAAAGCCGTGCACGGCCAGTCATGCGTCACGATACATGACGTAACAAGCACGTATTCAATCGTGGTTCTAATTGGATCGCCATTCATCATTCACTCGGCTGAACCTACATTGATGTCTTCTGCAAGTTCTGTTTAGAGAATCCTTAACCCTGTCGCGGTAATGTCTGTATCAACTGCTAATTCAATTAAATTTCAAGTGGTGGCTCCTTGCATTTAATTTTAATCGTTTTCATTTTATGTCAAACTTCATCATTAAGATTATGTTAGTAATAGTAACGCTAAGGCTAATGATTTAAGTAATGCCAATAGACTATAGAGTAATAGTAGCTCACTTGACTATTTTTAGTAGTTTTAGTAGCTTATTAGTATTACTATTAGTATTACTAACACAAATACTTGCACTAACAGTAGTAGTAAGAGTAATATTAATAGTTATAGTATTAGTTGTCTTTTTTGTTTTTATTATCAGAATAAATATCAATATGATATTGATAACCATAGGCAACAAAACTCGATGATAATTATAATCATAATGATAATGTCAACTATTGTTATAATAATTATAATCATAACTGCAATGCCTAATAATTATGATAATATTTTAAATTATGATATTGATTATTATTATCATTTTCATTCTCTTCCAGGCTCCCGTTTTATTTTATTTTCCCACAGCTCAAACCTCTACTGGTAACTTATAAGCATGACTATCACTATGACCATTAGTCATAATTGTAATGAAATGTTATTTCAAGCTCGGTGTCTTTATTTGTGTTTCGTCCGTCTAGTTTTAGCACTTGTTCTAGTCTCTTGGAAATTGGGTTTTATGCATATTGATATTCATCATTATAATCGCTACTATTCTACTTTTTTACCATCAGTATATGACTACGAAAATTTATATTCATCATTCAAATTGATATTATAAATAGAGTCAAAATTTTACTCCATTAGTTGTGTTTGTTTTTATGCTAATGACAAATAGGTAATAGTAGTACAAAAATATAATATGTTTTGTATTTTCATACTCGAGTTTATGTAATATTAGAATGGTAATTTGTTCCTATTTTTCATTCATTTAAGTTAGTCAGTTTGAACTCATTTTCAGTTCAAAATCATTTAATTTGTATGTAATATGATTCACTCATTTTGAGTTTTGACAATTTTTCCTTCATTCCCTATTAAGTATTTTCATACCGTTTAAACACCATGATCATGCTCAGATTTTGCCAAAGTTGATTTTTTTAAATCACTACTCAATATTTCAAGGCAATCAGTTTTACCATTATGGCCTGTTTCTTGTAATCTACTGTATTTAGATGAATAGTGTTTACAAAGTCAATAATGATCCTAATATAACACTTCCTCTGCTGAATTCACATTAGTAACACATGCAGGCAGTAGAATGCTTTTATGACTGTTGTTTTCACTTCACTCTGCTTCACTTTTGCGTTTTCTGTTTGTTCACGGTTTCTCAGATTTGTGTAAAAGCTGTTGTTTGTTTCTTCTCAGTATTTTTATGTTAGTTCTCTTCAGTTTTTCAGTTCAAACCCCAAACCCCAAACCCCAAACCCCAAACCCCAAACCCCAAACCCCAAACCCCAAACCCCAAACCCCAAACCCCAAATCCCAAACCCCAAACCCCAAACCCCAAACCCCAAACCCCAAACCCCAAACCCCAAACCCCAAACCCCAAACCCCAAACCCCAAACCCCAAACCCCAAACCCCAAACCCCAAACCCCAAACCCCAAACCCCAAACCCCAAACCCCAAACCCCAAACCCCAAACCCCAAACCCCAAACCCCAAACCCCAAACCCCAAACCCCAAACCCCAAACCCCAAACCCCAAACCCCAAACCCCAAACCCCAAACCCCAAACCCCAAACCCCAAACCCCAAACCCCAAGTCTCATACTTCTAAAACCTTTACAAACTACTAGTTTTCATAATCATACAATTAGCAAGGCCACCAAACACACTCAACTATCAATTGTTCATGACATCGGAACTTATAGATTAAATAAGTGGAACTCCACTTCAATGTTGTCTTTTTTTGGCTAGTTTTCTGACCCTTTGCTACCTGGAGCCCACTCAGCAACTTTAAGCTTTCATATGGACAATATGCCAAACTCATGATCAGATACATAATGCTGCATTCGTTTGGTCAGTAATTAATTTAGTATATTTCCTCGAAGTTAACATACCAACCACATAACTTTCCATTGGTGGTTTTCTACACAACTTTACCTCTCTATCATTTCTTACAGCCACTCTTCAGCATATTAGAGTTATTCTCTTTTCAAATTGAATGAAACTTGTACTATTTCAAACTATATTGGCCTTATGGTTTATATACTTTTTTTGCTTTTTAAGGCTATGGTTTTTAAACCTTATGCTTCACTGATTCTTTTCCGTTGCTGATCAACGAATTATCTCAATATATACACTTAATCTATAGTTCGCACTCTCTTGAGTCTGTTGTCCTTTTTTATTATTTGTTCAACCAATAGAAAGCCGTTATTCACAGTCCATGGATATTAAAGCCGTGCACGGCCAGTCATGCGTCACGATACATGACGTAACAAGCACGTATTCAATCGTGGTTCTAATTGGATCGCCATTCATCATTCACTCGGCTGAACCTACATTGATGTCTTCTGCAAGTTCTGTTTAGAGAATCCTTAACCCTGTCGCGGTAATGTCTGTATCAACTGCTAATTCAATTAAATTTCAAGTGGTGGCTCCTTGCATTTAATTTTAATCGTTTTCATTTTATGTCAAACTTCATCATTAAGATTATGTTAGTAATAGTAACGCTAAGGCTAATGATTTAAGTAATGCCAATAGACTATAGAGTAATAGTAGCTCACTTGACTATTTTTAGTAGTTTTAGTAGCTTATTAGTATTACTATTAGTATTACTAACACAAATACTTGCACTAACAGTAGTAGTAAGAGTAATATTAATAGTTATAGTATTAGTTGTCTTTTTTGTTTTTATTATCAGAATAAATATCAATATGATATTGATAACCATAGGCAACAAAACTCGATGATAATTATAATCATAATGATAATGTCAACTATTGTTATAATAATTATAATCATAACTGCAATGCCTAATAATTATGATAATATTTTAAATTATGATATTGATTATTATTATCATTTTCATTCTCTTCCAGGCTCCCGTTTTATTTTATTTTCCCACAGCTCAAACCTCTACTGGTAACTTATAAGCATGACTATCACTATGACCATTAGTCATAATTGTAATGAAATGTTATTTCAAGCTCGGTGTCTTTATTTGTGTTTCGTCCGTCTAGTTTTAGCACTTGTTCTAGTCTCTTGGAAATTGGGTTTTATGCATATTGATATTCATCATTATAATCGCTACTATTCTACTTTTTTACCATCAGTATATGACTACGAAAATTTATATTCATCATTCAAATTGATATTATAAATAGAGTCAAAATTTTACTCCATTAGTTGTGTTTGTTTTTATGCTAATGACAAATAGGTAATAGTAGTACAAAAATATAATATGTTTTGTATTTTCATACTCGAGTTTATGTAATATTAGAATGGTAATTTGTTCCTATTTTTCATTCATTTAAGTTAGTCAGTTTGAACTCATTTTCAGTTCAAAATCATTTAATTTGTATGTAATATGATTCACTCATTTTGAGTTTTGACAATTTTTCCTTCATTCCCTATTAAGTATTTTCATACCGTTTAAACACCATGATCATGCTCAGATTTTGCCAAAGTTGATTTTTTTAAATCACTACTCAATATTTCAAGGCAATCAGTTTTACCATTATGGCCTGTTTCTTGTAATCTACTGTATTTAGATGAATAGTGTTTACAAAGTCAATAATGATCCTAATATAACACTTCCTCTGCTGAATTCACATTAGTAACACATGCAGGCAGTAGAATGCTTTTATGACTGTTGTTTTCACTTCACTCTGCTTCACTTTTGCGTTTTCTGTTTGTTCACGGTTTCTCAGATTTGTGTAAAAGCTGTTGTTTGTTTCTTCTCAGTATTTTTATGTTAGTTCTCTTCAGTTTTTCAGTTCAAACCCCAAACCCCAAACCCCAAACCCCAAACCCCAAACCCCAAACCCCAAACCCCAAACCCCAAACCCCAAACCCCAAACCCCAAACCCCAAACCCCAAACCCCAAACCCCAAACCCCAAACCCCAAACCCCAAACCCCAAACCCCAAACCCCAAACCCCAAACCCCAAACCCCAAACCCCAAACCCCAAACCCCAAACCCCAAACCCCAAACCCCAAACCCCAAACCCCAAACCCCAAACCCCAAACCCCAAACCCCAAACCCCAAACCCCAAACCCCAAGTCTCATACTTCTAAAACCTTTACAAACTACTAGTTTTCATAATCATACAATTAGCAAGGCCACCAAACACACTCAACTATCAATTGTTCATGACATCGGAACTTATAGATTAAATAAGTGGAACTCCACTTCAATGTTGTCTTTTTTTGGCTAGTTTTCTGACCCTTTGCTACCTGGAGCCCACTCAGCAACTTTAAGCTTTCATATGGACAATATGCCAAACTCATGATCAGATACATAATGCTGCATTCGTTTGGTCAGTAATTAATTTAGTATATTTCCTCGAAGTTAACATACCAACCACATAACTTTCCATTGGTGGTTTTCTACACAACTTTACCTCTCTATCATTTCTTACAGCCACTCTTCAGCATATTAGAGTTATTCTCTTTTCAAATTGAATGAAACTTGTACTATTTCAAACTATATTGGCCTTATGGTTTATATACTTTTTTTGCTTTTTAAGGCTATGGTTTTTAAACCTTATGCTTCACTGATTCTTTTCCGTTGCTGATCAACGAATTATCTCAATATATACACTTAATCTATAGTTCGCACTCTCTTGAGTCTGTTGTCCTTTTTTATTATTTGTTCAACCAATAGAAAGCCGTTATTCACAGTCCATGGATATTAAAGCCGTGCACGGCCAGTCATGCGTCACGATACATGACGTAACAAGCACGTATTCAATCGTGGTTCTAATTGGATCGCCATTCATCATTCACTCGGCTGAACCTACATTGATGTCTTCTGCAAGTTCTGTTTAGAGAATCCTTAACCCTGTCGCGGTAATGTCTGTATCAACTGCTAATTCAATTAAATTTCAAGTGGTGGCTCCTTGCATTTAATTTTAATCGTTTTCATTTTATGTCAAACTTCATCATTAAGATTATGTTAGTAATAGTAACGCTAAGGCTAATGATTTAAGTAATGCCAATAGACTATAGAGTAATAGTAGCTCACTTGACTATTTTTAGTAGTTTTAGTAGCTTATTAGTATTACTATTAGTATTACTAACACAAATACTTGCACTAACAGTAGTAGTAAGAGTAATATTAATAGTTATAGTATTAGTTGTCTTTTTTGTTTTTATTATCAGAATAAATATCAATATGATATTGATAACCATAGGCAACAAAACTCGATGATAATTATAATCATAATGATAATGTCAACTATTGTTATAATAATTATAATCATAACTGCAATGCCTAATAATTATGATAATATTTTAAATTATGATATTGATTATTATTATCATTTTCATTCTCTTCCAGGCTCCCGTTTTATTTTATTTTCCCACAGCTCAAACCTCTACTGGTAACTTATAAGCATGACTATCACTATGACCATTAGTCATAATTGTAATGAAATGTTATTTCAAGCTCGGTGTCTTTATTTGTGTTTCGTCCGTCTAGTTTTAGCACTTGTTCTAGTCTCTTGGAAATTGGGTTTTATGCATATTGATATTCATCATTATAATCGCTACTATTCTACTTTTTTACCATCAGTATATGACTACGAAAATTTATATTCATCATTCAAATTGATATTATAAATAGAGTCAAAATTTTACTCCATTAGTTGTGTTTGTTTTTATGCTAATGACAAATAGGTAATAGTAGTACAAAAATATAATATGTTTTGTATTTTCATACTCGAGTTTATGTAATATTAGAATGGTAATTTGTTCCTATTTTTCATTCATTTAAGTTAGTCAGTTTGAACTCATTTTCAGTTCAAAATCATTTAATTTGTATGTAATATGATTCACTCATTTTGAGTTTTGACAATTTTTCCTTCATTCCCTATTAAGTATTTTCATACCGTTTAAACACCATGATCATGCTCAGATTTTGCCAAAGTTGATTTTTTTAAATCACTACTCAATATTTCAAGGCAATCAGTTTTACCATTATGGCCTGTTTCTTGTAATCTACTGTATTTAGATGAATAGTGTTTACAAAGTCAATAATGATCCTAATATAACACTTCCTCTGCTGAATTCACATTAGTAACACATGCAGGCAGTAGAATGCTTTTATGACTGTTGTTTTCACTTCACTCTGCTTCACTTTTGCGTTTTCTGTTTGTTCACGGTTTCTCAGATTTGTGTAAAAGCTGTTGTTTGTTTCTTCTCAGTATTTTTATGTTAGTTCTCTTCAGTTTTTCAGTTCAAACCCCAAACCCCAAACCCCAAACCCCAAACCCCAAACCCCAAACCCCAAACCCCAAACCCCAAACCCCAAACCCCAAACCCCAAACCCCAAACCCCAAACCCCAAACCCCAAACCCCAAACCCCAAACCCCAAACCCCAAACCCCAAACCCCAAACCCCAAACCCCAAACCCCAAACCCCAAACCCCAAACCCCAAACCCCAAACCCCAAACCCCAAACCCCAAACCCCAAACCCCAAACCCCAAACCCCAAACCCCAAACCCCAAACCCCAAACCCCAAACCCCAAGTCTCATACTTCTAAAACCTTTACAAACTACTAGTTTTCATAATCATACAATTAGCAAGGCCACCAAACACACTCAACTATCAATTGTTCATGACATCGGAACTTATAGATTAAATAAGTGGAACTCCACTTCAATGTTGTCTTTTTTTGGCTAGTTTTCTGACCCTTTGCTACCTGGAGCCCACTCAGCAACTTTAAGCTTTCATATGGACAATATGCCAAACTCATGATCAGATACATAATGCTGCATTCGTTTGGTCAGTAATTAATTTAGTATATTTCCTCGAAGTTAACATACCAACCACATAACTTTCCATTGGTGGTTTTCTACACAACTTTACCTCTCTATCATTTCTTACAGCCACTCTTCAGCATATTAGAGTTATTCTCTTTTCAAATTGAATGAAACTTGTACTATTTCAAACTATATTGGCCTTATGGTTTATATACTTTTTTTGCTTTTTAAGGCTATGGTTTTTAAACCTTATGCTTCACTGATTCTTTTCCGTTGCTGATCAACGAATTATCTCAATATATACACTTAATCTATAGTTCGCACTCTCTTGAGTCTGTTGTCCTTTTTTATTATTTGTTCAACCAATAGAAAGCCGTTATTCACAGTCCATGGATATTAAAGCCGTGCACGGCCAGTCATGCGTCACGATACATGACGTAACAAGCACGTATTCAATCGTGGTTCTAATTGGATCGCCATTCATCATTCACTCGGCTGAACCTACATTGATGTCTTCTGCAAGTTCTGTTTAGAGAATCCTTAACCCTGTCGCGGTAATGTCTGTATCAACTGCTAATTCAATTAAATTTCAAGTGGTGGCTCCTTGCATTTAATTTTAATCGTTTTCATTTTATGTCAAACTTCATCATTAAGATTATGTTAGTAATAGTAACGCTAAGGCTAATGATTTAAGTAATGCCAATAGACTATAGAGTAATAGTAGCTCACTTGACTATTTTTAGTAGTTTTAGTAGCTTATTAGTATTACTATTAGTATTACTAACACAAATACTTGCACTAACAGTAGTAGTAAGAGTAATATTAATAGTTATAGTATTAGTTGTCTTTTTTGTTTTTATTATCAGAATAAATATCAATATGATATTGATAACCATAGGCAACAAAACTCGATGATAATTATAATCATAATGATAATGTCAACTATTGTTATAATAATTATAATCATAACTGCAATGCCTAATAATTATGATAATATTTTAAATTATGATATTGATTATTATTATCATTTTCATTCTCTTCCAGGCTCCCGTTTTATTTTATTTTCCCACAGCTCAAACCTCTACTGGTAACTTATAAGCATGACTATCACTATGACCATTAGTCATAATTGTAATGAAATGTTATTTCAAGCTCGGTGTCTTTATTTGTGTTTCGTCCGTCTAGTTTTAGCACTTGTTCTAGTCTCTTGGAAATTGGGTTTTATGCATATTGATATTCATCATTATAATCGCTACTATTCTACTTTTTTACCATCAGTATATGACTACGAAAATTTATATTCATCATTCAAATTGATATTATAAATAGAGTCAAAATTTTACTCCATTAGTTGTGTTTGTTTTTATGCTAATGACAAATAGGTAATAGTAGTACAAAAATATAATATGTTTTGTATTTTCATACTCGAGTTTATGTAATATTAGAATGGTAATTTGTTCCTATTTTTCATTCATTTAAGTTAGTCAGTTTGAACTCATTTTCAGTTCAAAATCATTTAATTTGTATGTAATATGATTCACTCATTTTGAGTTTTGACAATTTTTCCTTCATTCCCTATTAAGTATTTTCATACCGTTTAAACACCATGATCATGCTCAGATTTTGCCAAAGTTGATTTTTTTAAATCACTACTCAATATTTCAAGGCAATCAGTTTTACCATTATGGCCTGTTTCTTGTAATCTACTGTATTTAGATGAATAGTGTTTACAAAGTCAATAATGATCCTAATATAACACTTCCTCTGCTGAATTCACATTAGTAACACATGCAGGCAGTAGAATGCTTTTATGACTGTTGTTTTCACTTCACTCTGCTTCACTTTTGCGTTTTCTGTTTGTTCACGGTTTCTCAGATTTGTGTAAAAGCTGTTGTTTGTTTCTTCTCAGTATTTTTATGTTAGTTCTCTTCAGTTTTTCAGTTCAAACCCCAAACCCCAAACCCCAAACCCCAAACCCCAAACCCCAAACCCCAAACCCCAAACCCCAAACCCCAAACCCCAAACCCCAAACCCCAAACCCCAAACCCCAAACCCCAAACCCCAAACCCCAAACCCCAAACCCCAAACCCCAAACCCCAAACCCCAAACCCCAAACCCCAAACCCCAAACCCCAAACCCCAAACCCCAAACCCCAAACCCCAAACCCCAAACCCCAAACCCCAAACCCCAAACCCCAAACCCCAAACCCCAAACCCCAAACCCCAAACCCCAAACCCCAAACCCCAAGTCTCATACTTCTAAAACCTTTACAAACTACTAGTTTTCATAATCATACAATTAGCAAGGCCACCAAACACACTCAACTATCAATTGTTCATGACATCGGAACTTATAGATTAAATAAGTGGAACTCCACTTCAATGTTGTCTTTTTTTGGCTAGTTTTCTGACCCTTTGCTACCTGGAGCCCACTCAGCAACTTTAAGCTTTCATATGGACAATATGCCAAACTCATGATCAGATACATAATGCTGCATTCGTTTGGTCAGTAATTAATTTAGTATATTTCCTCGAAGTTAACATACCAACCACATAACTTTCCATTGGTGGTTTTCTACACAACTTTACCTCTCTATCATTTCTTACAGCCACTCTTCAGCATATTAGAGTTATTCTCTTTTC
Source organism: Bugula neritina (assembly GCA_964035545.1). NCBI lineage: Eukaryota > Metazoa > Bryozoa > Gymnolaemata > Cheilostomatida > Bugulidae > Bugula > Bugula neritina. The sequence continues at coordinate 64,084 of CAXIUT010000236.1, read as the reverse complement.
AAATTGAATGAAACTTGTACTATTTCAAACTATATTGGCCTTATGGTTTATATACTTTTTTTGCTTTTTAAGGCTATGGTTTTTAAACCTTATGCTTCACTGATTCTTTTCCGTTGCTGATCAACGAATTATCTCAATATATACACTTAATCTATAGTTCGCACTCTCTTGAGTCTGTTGTCCTTTTTTATTATTTGTTCAACCAATAGAAAGCCGTTATTCACAGTCCATGGATATTAAAGCCGTGCACGGCCAGTCATGCGTCACGATACATGACGTAACAAGCACGTATTCAATCGTGGTTCTAATTGGATCGCCATTCATCATTCACTCGGCTGAACCTACATTGATGTCTTCTGCAAGTTCTGTTTAGAGAATCCTTAACCCTGTCGCGGTAATGTCTGTATCAACTGCTAATTCAATTAAATTTCAAGTGGTGGCTCCTTGCATTTAATTTTAATCGTTTTCATTTTATGTCAAACTTCATCATTAAGATTATGTTAGTAATAGTAACGCTAAGGCTAATGATTTAAGTAATGCCAATAGACTATAGAGTAATAGTAGCTCACTTGACTATTTTTAGTAGTTTTAGTAGCTTATTAGTATTACTATTAGTATTACTAACACAAATACTTGCACTAACAGTAGTAGTAAGAGTAATATTAATAGTTATAGTATTAGTTGTCTTTTTTGTTTTTATTATCAGAATAAATATCAATATGATATTGATAACCATAGGCAACAAAACTCGATGATAATTATAATCATAATGATAATGTCAACTATTGTTATAATAATTATAATCATAACTGCAATGCCTAATAATTATGATAATATTTTAAATTATGATATTGATTATTATTATCATTTTCATTCTCTTCCAGGCTCCCGTTTTATTTTATTTTCCCACAGCTCAAACCTCTACTGGTAACTTATAAGCATGACTATCACTATGACCATTAGTCATAATTGTAATGAAATGTTATTTCAAGCTCGGTGTCTTTATTTGTGTTTCGTCCGTCTAGTTTTAGCACTTGTTCTAGTCTCTTGGAAATTGGGTTTTATGCATATTGATATTCATCATTATAATCGCTACTATTCTACTTTTTTACCATCAGTATATGACTACGAAAATTTATATTCATCATTCAAATTGATATTATAAATAGAGTCAAAATTTTACTCCATTAGTTGTGTTTGTTTTTATGCTAATGACAAATAGGTAATAGTAGTACAAAAATATAATATGTTTTGTATTTTCATACTCGAGTTTATGTAATATTAGAATGGTAATTTGTTCCTATTTTTCATTCATTTAAGTTAGTCAGTTTGAACTCATTTTCAGTTCAAAATCATTTAATTTGTATGTAATATGATTCACTCATTTTGAGTTTTGACAATTTTTCCTTCATTCCCTATTAAGTATTTTCATACCGTTTAAACACCATGATCATGCTCAGATTTTGCCAAAGTTGATTTTTTTAAATCACTACTCAATATTTCAAGGCAATCAGTTTTACCATTATGGCCTGTTTCTTGTAATCTACTGTATTTAGATGAATAGTGTTTACAAAGTCAATAATGATCCTAATATAACACTTCCTCTGCTGAATTCACATTAGTAACACATGCAGGCAGTAGAATGCTTTTATGACTGTTGTTTTCACTTCACTCTGCTTCACTTTTGCGTTTTCTGTTTGTTCACGGTTTCTCAGATTTGTGTAAAAGCTGTTGTTTGTTTCTTCTCAGTATTTTTATGTTAGTTCTCTTCAGTTTTTCAGTTCAAACCCCAAACCTCATATCACATATTATCTAATATTGTAAAACATTCCAAATTTTCCATCTGTTTAAATTTCTGATTCACTTTTTGAATATTGTAATTATTTGTGGAGGAAACTTGCAGTATTTTCTAAAAATCATCTACATACCTGTATAGTTACATATCTATTCTATTGTGTGTTTTTAATAATCAATAATGTGCCATGCTATTTCACGTGAGGTTATAATTTTATTATCAGCTAACTCTGGTAATGGAAATTTGTGCAGCTTGCTGCTTGCTCCTAATGTAGTTGTTTTCTCTTGTTTTCTTGAAGTTCCATTACGAAGTTGTCTTCTTTTGTTTTCGTGAACTCTCGTAATGTAGTTGTCTTCTCCTGTTCTCTTAAAGTTTCATTATGTAGTTGTCTTCTCTCACTTTCTTGGAATATGATGAGGTAGTTGTTTTCTTTAGGATTTTCAAAGGCTCACACTTTCAAATTGTCTGCTCTGTCAGTAAGAATAGTTTGATCAGTTTATTGTGACTCAGCAGCCTCCAGACTAGGGAAGTATTTTGTTCTCACTTGGTCATTATGTTTAGCTTGCTGGTAACAATCAGGTATATTTGCTAGCTTTATTATTTATCAGGTTATGGCTCTTTCAACAAATCATATTTTAACTTAATTAAGCATGATGACACTCTTCTACTTATTTGAGTAATGATTAATCTTCAAGATTAAATATGATTGTTTTGTATTTTTCCATTTCCCATTTTTTTTGTTTTTCCTACTGCTGTTGTAATAAATGAGCTGTATTTAGAATTTTATGTTTATTTCATTGTTTTTCATCATATGCAACACCACATAATTATAGACTACTTTATTATTACAGTAACTGGTGTGATGGTCACATGGTCAGCTACTAGACAACCAACCAATTGGGTATAAAGTTGGACAAATTCATTCTAGATTATTCTTGGCATGTGTCAGCTGTAAGAGCTATATGGAGGTATTACTTATTAAGTATAACATGTCTCCTTGATGAAGCTATTTATCTATAGAATTGTTCACAAATTTTCATTTAATCATAATTCAACAAGTAAACAGTTTCAAACTTTTCATCAAGTTGTATTTTCAAGAATTACAAATAAAAGTTGCACTGAAGCTAAACCGATATAATAATTTACTTCTCTGTAAGTCGATATGACTTGGGTGTTTTATGTACCCTAACTGAACCTGATTATACATACATGTGGTGGTTGATGTTTACTTCTATGTCATAATTATATTATTTTACCCCAATCTGCTGAATATTCCAATTTTGACTGACTAGCATTTGGGTGTTAGCTTGGGCTAATTTTGTCAAAGTCTCTCCTACTATGCATTATACAACATACTTTTTTTCTATACTGTATTATCTAAAAAAAACATGTTTCATGCTTCAATTAAATTATAATGTTTTACAGTCACTTTTATTGTGAATGTCTGCCTTGATGTTTTGACTTGTTGGTTTACCATGCAGGTTTTAGAGCTGTAAATTTATACTGTTTTATATTAAACTCATCAGGTTACTAGATTTCCTACTTATGTCACACATCTGTATAATGCGAGTAGAGAATTTTAATGTTGGTTCAATTATTTAACCAGTTGGAAACTTTATATATAATATATACTCCTATACAGTGTTAGCATAGTGTTGAGGGTTTTCTGAATGCTTGGAATTTGCTAATAAATTTGTCAATTTGATAGAAAAAATTCTACAGGTGATGTTTCTATTGCTTCCTTTTTTCTATTGTATTTTGAACAAGTTTATTTACTATTTTTTGTGTTACAGAATGGGCAGAGGAACAGCAACCTGTACTCTTTTTCTCTGTGTGTTATTCTTCCCATCCCTGTAAGCCTCATCTTTATCTGTCCGTGGTATGTTTTATTTTAAATCTTTATTTTCTAAAGTTACCTTATCCCAAATTCTTGCTATTTAAAATTGATGTCCATAAAAGTTATTTCTTGAGGCATACAGTGACGTTACACACATATTATAGTAAACTTAATGCTATACAGATTGTCTAGTAATTCATGACCATGACCTGCCCCAACACATGTGAACAAGTATTTCAATGTTTACCTGCAAACAGTAGTCAGAGTTGGGACTAAGCAAAGGCAAGCCAAACCCTGGCCTTTTGCTGTAGGTCCCTAACCTCATGCTACTCTCTAGTTGCATTCAATAACAGAAATTAGTGATTTAATGGTGAATGGTTTAAAGAATGATTAAGCTCCATAAAAATTTCAAAAATCAAAACACCAAGTTGCAACACTGAATGGCTTCTAGAACAAGCAGTTTTCTTATCTCACCTGTTTAATTACTTTATGCCTCTTTGTGTCGTGAATTTGTGTTTCTTTTCTTGATGGTTAATTTAGCATAGTGATATATATTCCTGTTTATTTTGCCCTAAGCATGATTGATAATGCTGCATAAAGAGGACAAATTTTTAAAAGTATTTGATTGCTACATCTCTGTTTTCCTTTCATTATATTCTGAAACTTGAAGCCTCATAGAATCTTAGGCACCAAAATTAGTATTGCTCTTTTTGCTGCATACAGATTGCACTGAATTGGTGACACCATTGGAAGTGAGTCATGAGATATAGCGCATGCCCCAATAATCACGTGATCAGTTACAGACGACTGAGCAATGATTGGTTACGGATGACTAAGCACGTCTGCTGCACTGTCATTATTATATAGTAAGTTGCTCTTCATAGTGAATGATCGTGCAATTGAAATTGTTTGGTCATCTTACCAAGGTAACCTTTGTTTAGCATGTCATTTATTAATTTTTTACCAACATTATCTTTAGTTTACTGATTGTTGATCTGTATTTATTCATAGGCTTGGAATTCACATTGAATATTGTACTTAATTGATAGGCTGCTACCCATTTCTAGTCAATTTGATTCTGCAGTCATTTGAGTAAATACAACTGCAAGGCATATAATAAATTTCAATTTAGCTTTGCTTCAAATTGGCTTGACTTTGACTTAACTTTTACCCTTTTCTACTCTGGTCTGTTGAACTGAACTACAAAATCAATACTAAGAATAATAGTATAATTGAAATCTAATATTTTAATTTTTTTCTCGCTATAATAACGTTCAACTTATGCTGAATGATTTATTTTGTTTTACTTTATTTCAGTCACATACTCATCATGGTCATAATCATGGTTCGAAATTGAAAAGTTTAAGTGGAATAAATTCAGTTTAAACTGCTGTAACTATAAAAAACAAGTTATATTTCTTGTTCAAAGAAGTTTCTTTCCTGGTTCTGTAGACTATGTTGATTCTATCATGATACAATTTTCAATACTCTAGATTTTAGGACCTATGAGATGTCTCATATATATCTGTCATCATTTATTCAACAATTTTAATTTATCAAATGTGTTTTGTTTTTTAGAATCACTCCAAGCAGCTCAGATATTCACACATTAGAGAACATATGGTTTTCACCAGGAAGATAGGACCTAGCCAACTGTGGTCAGTTCTGAGAGCCCCATCTTGGTTATAATTAGGTATTTATTATTTACAATAATTTTCTCTGTTTTTAATTTTACCAATTTTAAATGATGTTAGGCAAATCATTATCTTGTACTTCTTGTATTCTAATGTCCATAATTCATGTTTATCTATTTCTGTTTGAAGTAGTAAAAATGTTATCTTTTATTCATAATTTTAGTCTTGTTAACTCCAAGTCCTGTGAATTTGTTCAAGTTAATGACTTGTAGTCTTTAGACTAGAATCTCAGCTCGATAGCAAATTAAAATGAAATGTTTTATATATCAAGGTATTTTAGAAAATTTATTGTCTGTTTTGTAGTTGTGTTTAACCACATGCAGATAGAAGTCACCTTGCCATCAAGACCAGTTTTATATCCATGAGATGCTCACAAGCCGACGTGTAGAAGTTGTCTTCTCTCTGTGTTTGATTCAACGAAACTTTTCATCAGTTCAGGTGTGTGTTTAAATGAATTGCTTACTGCAACATTACTAACTCTTCCTTTCATTAAGTTAAAGTTGTCTAACCTTTACTACCAACCCTTGGAATTAGTAAAACTTCCAGTGCTAGACAGTTAGGTAAACTCAGTTGACCTATATCTGCTCCTATTAGCTATGAAATCCACTGTTGATTAACACTTCTGTCGTTTTATTTTGTTTTAAAAGTTGTAGCTGTTAATTTCATTCAAAAATTGCCAAACATGTTTCTAATAAAAGTTAAAACGGCCTATTGTAAAAGCTCTTGTCAGCCTCAGCCCTGAGATGATCGATATGAGAGTGGCAATTTTAGGGCGTTGTCTACCATTATGCTATTTATTGGTAGGAGATGTGCCTCATATTATTATATAATTACAGTGGATTGTTGCGTGATAATTTCACTGAGTTTTTGTCCTTTTTTGCATGTTTTCCCTAAAGATTTATGATAAAAATTATAAATGAATTCAACAATTTTTATTCGATCATCAACAGAAACTTGATTTAATTGCATTTTCAATGATGGACACGTTTTATTCTGTGCAGCTTACTGGCACTGAACACGGTTGTAATTCATGAGCTTAATTTATAGTGTTTTATATGTTTCAACTCAAAAAAGAAGTTTAAGAACTTTTAAAAAAATTCCAAAAACAAAAAAAATATTTTAAAGCACTCAATGAATTATTTAATGATTGTTTTTATGGCTTCAAAGGTGTGAACTTAGTATTGGATAAAACTTTTTAAAATAGTTCAAATAATAATAATTTTTAAGAATTTAATTCAAATAAATTTCCTCATGCTATTTGAAACTAAATTGAATAACTTTGGGCTTTCTATTGTCAATATATTAAGCTACACGTGAATAATTATTAGTGAGTGAGTTTTAAACTTGTTTTTAATTTTATATGCATAAAGAATGTGTTTAAAAACTATAGCAATAAATAAAATTAAAAATGTACACATAAAATAGAAATAATAATGAAATAAAAAAAGTGACAAAATTTTCCCTTTTTAACTTTTATAAACTCGCAGCGCAGAATTCTGCATAATGATGTCCCCATGACTCCCTAAAGTCGCCACTCTCATATAGATCACCTTTGCCTCACCCTAGCTTCGTATAAAGATATCATTTCCATATCTTTGCAACTTTATTTGCTTTAGATATATATCTCTGAAACCTTCCTGGCTCAAACCCAGTGTTGGTTTGTTTCACTTACAGGTTACTGATTGCTGCTTCATAATATTCCTTCTGGATGGTTTGGTATTAGTTGGAGTTGTTTGATCTTTGCTTGACCTGAACTATTTTCAGACTGAGGTGAACTGCATACTACTCTATTTGCAGTGTGAGGTTAGCCGGTTATTACTTTCGCATGTCCAAGTTTTCAGTTTCAGTCATGCAGCTGGATGTTGCATTTTTGAATTATTCGCAAATTAGGGCTAACTGTGGCATGTACAGCGTAATTTTGTCAAAGTCTCTCGTAGTATGCATTATACAATATACTTATTTTCTATATTCTCTAAAACTGGTGTTTCATGCTTCAACTAAATTTTATTGTTTTAAAGATACTTTTATTGTGAATTTCTGTCTTGATTCTTTGAATTGTTGGTTTGCGACGTAGGTTTTAGAGCTGTAAATTTATACTGTTTCACAAGACTCATTACATTACTAGATTTCCTATTTATATCACACATCTGTATTATATATGAGTAGAAAATTTTGATGTTGGTTCAATCATTTAACCACTTAGAAACTTTAGATATAATATATACTTCTACAGAGTTAGCATAGTGTTGAGGGTTTTCTGAATGCTTGGAATTTGCTAATAAATTTGTCAATTTGATAGAAAAAATTCTACAGGTGATGTTTCTATTGCTTCCTTTTTTCTATTGTATTTTGAACAAGTTTATTTACTATTTTTTGTGTTACAGAATGGGCAGAGGAACAGCAACCTGTACTCTTTTTCTCTGTGTGTTATTCTTCCCATCCCTGTAAGCCTCATCTTTATCTGTCCGTGGTATGTTTTATTTTAAATCTTTATTTTCTAAAGTTACCTTATCCCAAATTCCTGCTATTTAAAATTGATGTCCATAAAAGTTATTTCATCAGGCATACAGTGACAGTACACACATATTATAGTAAACTTAATGCTATACAGATTGTCTAGTAATTCATGACCATGACCTCCCCAACACATTTTAAACAAGTAGTTGAATGTTTACCCACAACCAGTAGTCAGAGTTAGGACTAAGCAAGTGCATGCACAGCCCTGTCCTTTTTCTTTAGGTCCCTAACCTCATGCTAATATCTAGTTGCATTCAATAAGAGAAATTAGTGATTTAATGGTGAATGGTTAGAAGGATGATGAAGCTCCATAAAAATTCCAAAAGTCAAATCACAAGTTGCAACATTTATTTTCATCATTTACCTGAATAGCTTCTAGAACAAGCAGTTTTTCTAGCTCACCTGTTCAATTTCTGTCAATTTCTGCACTGCCATTACTAAGTTGCCCTTCAAACTGACTGGTCCAGCAACTGAAACTGTTTGGTCATGTTACCAAAGTAATCCTTTATTTAGCACGTCATTTAATAATTTTGTACCGTCTTTAGTAAACTGTTTGTTAATCTGTATTCATTCATAGGCTTAGAATTCAAATTGAATATTTTATTCAATTTATAAGCTGCCACTCATTTTTTGTCAATTTGATTCTGCAGTCATTTGAGTAAATACAACTGCAAGGCATATAATGAATTTCAATTTAGCTTAGCTTCAAATTAGCTTAATTTCAACACAACTTCTACCCTGTTCTTCTCTGGTCTGTTGAACTGAACTACAAAATCAATACTGTGAATAATAGTATAATTGAAATCAAATGTTTTTATTTTTTCACTACAGCCTTACCAGTGTAATAAAGTTTAACTGTTGCCCAATGATTTAATTCGTTTGACTTTATTTCAGTTACATACTCATCATGGTCATAATCATGGATCGAAATTCAAAAGTTAAAGTGGAATATTCAGTTTAAGCTGCTTCAACTAAAACAAGTTGTGTTTCTGATTCAAAGAAGTTTCTCTCCTGGTTCTGTAGACTATGCTGATTTTATCATAATAAAAATTTATCACCATGTAAATTTCCAATACTCTAGATTTTACAGTCTGTAAGATGTCTCATACATGTCTTGTCATCATTTATTCAACAATTTTAATTCATCGAATGTGTTTTTTTGTTAGAATGTCTCCAAGCAGCTCAAATATTCACACATTAGAGAACACATTTAGTCTACACCAGGAAGATGGGACCTAGCCAACTGTGGTCAGTTCTGAGAGCCCCATCTTGGTTATAATTAGGTATTTATTATTTATGATAATTTTGTCTGTGTTTTCAATTTTACCAATTTTACAGGATATTAGGAATTAATTATCTTGTACTTTCTGTATTCTTTTTTATAACTGATGTCCATAATTTATGTTTATCTATTTCATCTTTAATAGTGAAAAAGTAATGTTTTATTTATTATTTTAGTCTTGTTAACTCGACATCTTGTGACTAGTATCCCAGCTCTGCAAACATTTACTATTAGCAAATTAAAATAAAATGTTTTATATATAATTAAGGTAGTTTATAATATTTATTGTCTGTTTTGTAGTTGTGTTTAACCACATGCAGATAGAAGTCACCTTGCTATCAAGACCCGTTTTATATCCATGAGATGCTCACAAGCCGACACTTGAAGTTGTCTTCTCTCTGTGTTTGATTCAACGAAACTTTTCATCAGTTCAGGTGTGTGTTTAAATGAATTGCTTACTGCAACAATACTAACTCTTCTTTTCATTAAGTTAAAGTTGTCTAACCTTTACTACCAACCCTTGGAATTAGTAAAACTTCCAGTGCTAGACAGTTAGGTAAACTCAGTTGACCTATATCTGCTCCTATTAGCTATGAAATCCACTGTTGATTAACACTACCGTAACACATGGCTGTTTTTCTGTCGTTTTATTTTGTTTTAAAAGTTGTAGCTGTTAATTTCATTCAAAAATTGCCAAACATGTTTCTAATAAAAGTTAAAACAGCTCATTGTAAAAGCTTTTGTCAGCCTCAGCCCTGAGATGATCGATATGAGAGCGGCGATTTTAGGGCGTTGTCCACCATTATGCTACTTATCGGTAGGAGGCGTGCCTCATATTACTATATGTTTACAGAGGGTAGTTGCGGATGATTTCACCCAGTTTTTTGCCCTTTGTTACATGTTTTCACTAAAGATTTATAATAAAAATTATAAATAAATTGTTTAATTGAACAAATTTTATTTGATTATCAACATAAACTTGATTTAATTACAGTTTCAATGATGGACACTTTTTATTCTGTGCATCTCACTGGCACTGAACATGGTTGTAATTCATGAGCTTAATTTATAGTGTTTTATATGTTTTAGCTCAATGAACAAGTTTAAGAACTTTTATAAAATTTTCAAAAACAAAAACAAATATTTAAAGCACTCAATTGAGTAAATGCAGCTGCAAGACTTATATAATAAATCTCAATTTAGCTTGGCTTTGAATTGGCTTGATTTCAAGGTAACAATTCTACCCTGTTCTCCTCTGGTTTGTTGAACTAAACCACAAAATCAATACTAAGAATAATAATGTTAGTAATACTACAAATAGTGAGCTATACATTTTAGCACCCTAGCTGTTATACTGCTTTTAGTTTGATGTAAGGTTTTCTAGCTAATAGTTGATGCAGTGAGTCAGTGCTCATTTTTTTAGTTTATTGAAAATTTATCCTTTGGGATAATTTCTTGTCTAAGCATAATATTGGTGCTGCTGTACCTACCACTAATTATATAATATGCCAAGCCATTTTTGCTTGTATCATATTTTATTTTTATTTCAGTGTTTACAGTTTTTTTTCCATTTCTGTTCTATAAATTTTTCATTTTACAGTAGACCTGTCTTCAGCTTGATTTTATCCGCTTGCCTTAATTAATTGTTATCCACACTGAAGAGATGGTTAATTTATGTATTAATATAATGCTGTTTTAATATTTACGGTATTTTGTTGTGATATATGATCATTAGACATAATTTTTGTGATTCTATATCAACCCCTCTGCAGGAGTATTAAACTTTGCACAAATATTTACACTAACATTTTACAATGACCTTTCTGTAACAGTGCGGCTGTTGCTTTGCTCACCACATGTACAAGCTTATGATTTTAATTCATTGATTTGCTACTCTGTACTGTATGGCTCATAATTGAAATCAACTTTTCTTTTCAAAATAGCCATAACTGTGCAATAAATTTTAACTCCTACCCAATAATTCAATTTGTTTGACTTTATTTCAGTTACATACTCATATTATAGTCATAATCATTCCTTGAAATTAAAAAGTGGAATATTCAGTTTACGTTGTTCAACTGAAAAGTTTTTGATTCAAAGAAGTGTCTTTCCTGGTTCTGTAGACTAAGTTGATTTTATCATGATACAAATTTCCCATACTCTAGATTCAACAGTCTATAATTTGTCTCATACATGTCTGTCATCATTTATTCAACAACTTCAATTTGTCAAATGTGTTTTGTTTTTTAGAATGTATCCAAGCAGCTCAGATATTCACACATTAGAGAACATATGGTCTACACCAGGAAGATGTGAGCTAGTCAACCGTGGTCAGTTCTGTGAGCCCCATCTTGGTTATAATTAGGTATTTATTATTTACAATAATTTTCTCCGTGGTTTCAATTTTACTAGTTTTACACGATGTATTAGAAGAATTATCTTGTGCTTCTTGTATTCTTCTTGATAACTGATGTCCATAATTCATGTATATCTATTTCTGTTTGAAGTGGTAGCAACAATGTTATGGTTTGTTTATAATTTTAGTCTTGTTAACTCCAAGTCTTGTGAATTTGTTCAAGTTAATCACTTGTAGTCAGTAGACTAGTATCTCAGCTCTGCAAACATTTACTGTATTAGCAAATTAAAATAAAATGTTTTATATATTAAGGTAGTTTAGAATATTTATTGTTTTTTTTTGTAATTGTGTTTAACCACATGCAGATAAAAGTTCTCTTGCTATCAAGACTGGTTTTAAATCCATGAGATGCCATGTAGAAGTTGTCTTCTCTCTGTGTTAGATTCACCGAAACTTTTCATCGGTTCAGGTTTGTTTATTGTAACAATATTTGCTCTTTCCCTGTGTTATGTGCTATTAGGTTTTAGCATTCATAAAGCTACTACCAGGGGATAGCTACTCTCATAAATGATGTTAGATTCAGCTTTTTCTACCTTCCCTTGGACAAAATATGATTTAGGATAAGCATAACAAGCGTTACTACTCAAACACTGAAGCATGTGCTTTTGATAAAAGTTGCAATATAATTGTGTAAGGTGTAGAATATATAACTTTGGGAAGTTGTGCACATAGAACTGTACTATAGAGTGATGATTAAAATGAAACTGTACTGTTCGGCACATAAAATACTGATACTATATGTTCTGTTAGCTATGAAGTCCACTGTTGATCAATTCTACCGTAACACTTGGCTGTTTTTCTGTCGTTATATTTAGCTTTAAAAGTTTTAGCTGTTTATTTCATTCAAGAATTGCCATATGTGTTTCTAATGAAAGTTAAAACAGCCTATTGTAATAGCTCTTGCCAACCTTACCCTAGCTCCATGCAAAACTTGACTGAAGAGATGAAAAATCAGCACATGATTGGGATTTTATTTTAGGATTTTACTTTCATGTTAATACAATCATTGTATTCATTGAAAACCATCAATAAGTAATTCATTTGATTTTGGAGCTTGTAAATACTACCAAACCTCATTCCATCTAAATGAGCACTCTTCAATCATATTTGTTGTTCTGTCAATTTATTGCTGAATGTGTGAAAACCTCTTATTAAAAAATATAAGTTTACATAGTGCTATGCTTGCTTGTGGTAAGAAAACGAAGTCAGGCTTTCATTTTTGATTTTTGGTTATGGCTCTTTCAACAAATCATTTTTTTAAATTAATCAAGTGTGACACTCTTCTGTACACCTATACATCAATAAAAAATGTGAATTCCCCCCCTCCCCTGTTGTTCTCCATTTTTACTTTTGTTGCTTTCTTCAATAATGTTTTATAAAATATGTTATATTTAGTATTTTATTTCATTGTTTTTCATGATATGCAACACCACATAATTATAGACTGCTTTCTTCTTGCAGTAACTGCTGTGATGGTCACATGGTCATCTACTAGACAACCAACCAATTGGGTATAAAGTTGGACAAAGTCATTCTAGATTATTCTTCACATGGGTCAGCTGGATGAGCTATATGGAGGTAATTCCTGTTGTTTTTAATATATAGAGATATTTATTGTAGCAGTCTAAAAGAAAGTAGCGATGTAAAAGCCTTTACATCATAAGTTGTAAGCGTAGTTGTTATACCAGTCAAAAAGGTCAGCTCTTGTGTAGTAGCCGTAATGAGTGTCAGAAAATTGTAATATAGCTTGCATAGCTGTAATAATACATGAAAAGCTATAATGCATTAGGGAAAAGCTTTCCCAACTTATTTAAAGTCCCAACAATTCCTATTAAGTATAACACGAATCCTTGATTAAACTACTTACAATAGAATTATTCGAAAACTTTTAATTAATCACAATTTAACCAGTAAACAGTTTCAAACTTTTCATCAAGTTATATTTTCAAGAATTACAATTAAAAATTTGACTAAAGTTGAACTGATATATTATTTTGCTTCTCTATAAGTTGGTATGGCCTGGATGTTTTATGCGGTTTATCTTAACCTGATTATACATACCCTTGGTGGTTGATGTCTACTTTTATACCCTAATTATATTATTTTACCCCAATCAGCTGAATTTTCCAATTTTAAATTGCTAGCGAATGGGTTTTACCAGTAGCAGCTTATTTCTGCCAAAGTCTCACATTTAAACTATATGCCTCTGGTACTATGCATTATATACAATGTTCTTATTCTCTATAGTCTCTAAAACTGGTTTTTGATGCTTCAACTAAATTTCGTTGTTTTTATAGTCACTTTTGTTGAGGATGTTTGTCTTGATAGTTGTTAGTGTGCCATGCAGGATTTAGAGCTGTAAATACTGCTTCACTTTTCATGTAATGTATATTGTTGTATCCTATATTATCATGATGCCAGTTATAAAAATTTTCACAGTTTGTCAAAAGGGGGAAATTAATAGTCAATATTCATGAAAGGGGGGAATGTTAGGGAAAGGTTGGTAACTCCTGTGTTATATATATTCTACTGCACTATAAGGGAGAAAATATGTTGTCCACATCAACTATTCTGCATAACCCATTGGCTGTTGACATTTGGGCATACGTGCTTTTACAGGTACACTGTAAGGCATGAAAATTGTTTGGACAGTACATGAGCATGGAAAGCTTTTGTTGAATCATTAAAGCTTTGATTTTATTAACATAGCTATAATGTTAGCTACATTAGGCTATGTTAGCTACATTATGCTTTTCTATGTTGTGTTATTTGCTTGTTTTGGCTATTCCAGACAAAAGCTATTTTCTAGACTAATAAAAACCCTGCACTTTCAGCTCTCTCTTCATTCAGTCTTTGGAAACGCACATCTCACTTCAAGCAACAGGAATTAACTTGAGAGTTGGTTGTTTTAGAAATGCTCACCTTTCATCTGAAGGTTTTACATCACCAAAAGGTTACAGTACTGGCACAACTATATGTGGGATAATATATAAGGTAAGTTTCATTTTTCATTTGTTGAAAAATAGTTAATAAATTCTGTTTAAGACAAAGTTGTTTGTGGATTAGGGGTTATTGTTATTATTGTTCAACAATTGTTATGGCCATAATAAAAATAGGAAATGTTAGTTGCTGAAGTATTGAGTTTACACAACTTATATCTATTGACTGTGTTCTAGGATGGAGTTATCCTGGGCATGGATACCAGGGCTACAGAAGATACTGTGATAGCTAGCAAGAATTGCTCCATGATACATATTATGGCACCAAAAATCTACTGCTGATAAGCTGGCATGCTGTCTTTAGTCTCTACTTCTTGGAGTGGACCCTACAGGCCCCAAACTCTCCACCATATGCCCTCATGGATCCTCTGACGTCGTACGTTGCGGCACCGTGGGTTCCTGCTCCCTAATTGCTATGGTCATCTTTGAGAATGGATAGAAACTGAACATGTAGGTGCTCGAAATGTGTTATGTAGCATGTAGAAATCATTCTAGTAACTTTGTTTTCCTGTTCTCTTCTCTTTGTTATATTTCTTGTCGTCCTGTTTGCTGTCCACTTTTCTCTTTCTGATCAAATTTGTTGTACTACGGTTTGCTTTCCGCTCTAGTCTTGAAACTTTTGTAGTTTGAGCCAGGTTAAGCTGGTGTTGGACTTTTCAATGACCTGGGCCCAGGTTCCCACATGGACCTCTGAGTTGACAACACAAAGATTACATTAGACTTTACGACAGGAGAGAGGTTAGTGCAGTGTTCATCAACCGTTTCCATAATGCACTTCTCTGTTCACTTTGCATGTCAAGGAAGTTTTTTTCTTTTCCTTTTTTATATATGTATGAAGACTAAGACTAAGACTAAGACTAAGACTAAGACTAAGACTAAGACTAAGACTAAGACTAAGACTAAGACTAAGACTAAGACTAAGACTAAGACTAAGACTAAGACTAAGACTAAGACTAAGACTAAGACTAAGACTAAGACTAAGACTAAGACTAAGACTAAGACTAAGACTAAGACTAAGACTAAGACTAAGACTAAGACTAAGACTAAGACTAAGACTAAGACTAAGACTAAGACTAAGACTAAGACTAAGACTAAGACTAAGACTAAGACTAAGACTAAGACTAAGACTAAGACTAAGACTAAGACTAAGACTAAGACTAAGACTATTTTGATTTTTCTTTGCAGACAAGAAGACTAAGACTAAGACTAAGACTAAGACTAAGACTAAGACTATTTTGATTTTTCTTTGCAGACAAGAAGACTAAGACTAAGACTAAGACTAAGACTATTTTGATTTTTCTTTGCAGACAAGAAGACTAAGACTAAGACTAAGACTAAGACTATTTTGATTTTTCTTTGCAGACAAGAAGACTAAGACTAAGACTAAGACTAAGACTATTTTGATTTTTCTTTGCAGACAAGAAGACTAAGACTAAGACTAAGACTAAGACTATTTTGATTTTTCTTTGCAGACAAGAAGACTAAGACTAAGACTAAGACTAAGACTATTTTGATTTTTCTTTGCAGACAAGAAGACTAAGACTAAGACTAAGACTAAGACTATTTTGATTTTTCTTTGCAGACAAGAAGACTAAGACTAAGACTAAGACTAAGACTATTTTGATTTTTCTTTGCAGACAAGAAGACTAAGACTAAGACTAAGACTAAGACTATTTTGATTTTTCTTTGCAGACAAGAAGACTAAGACTAAGACTAAGACTAAGACTATTTTGATTTTTCTTTGCAGACAAGAAGACTAAGACTAAGACTAAGACTAAGACTATTTTGATTTTTCTTTGCAGACAAGAAGACTAAGACTAAGACTAAGACTAAGACTATTTTGATTTTTCTTTGCAGACAAGAAGACTAAGACTAAGACTATTTTGATTTTTCTTTGCAGACAAGAAGACTAAGACTAAGACTAAGACTAAGACTATTTTGATTTTTCTTTGCAGACAAGAAGACTAAGACTAAGACTAAGACTAAGACTATTTTGATTTTTCTTTGCAGACAAGAAGACTAAGACTAAGACTAAGACTAAGACTATTTTGATTTTTCTTTGCAGACAAGAAGACTAAGACTAAGACTAAGACTAAGACTATTTTGATTTTTCTTTGCAGACAAGAAGACTAAGACTAAGACTAAGACTAAGACTATTTTGATTTTTCTTTGCAGACAAGAAGACTAAGACTAAGACTAAGACTATTTTGATTTTTCTTTGCAGACAAGAAGACTAAGACTAAGACTAAGACTATTTTGATTTTTCTTTGCAGACAAGAAGACTAAGACTAAGACTAAGACTAAGACTATTTTGATTTTTCTTTGCAGACAAGAAGACTAAGACTAAGACTAAGACTATTTTGATTTTTCTTTGCAGACAAGAAGACTAAGACTAAGACTAAGACTAAGACTATTTTGATTTTTCTTTGCAGACAAGAAGACTAAGACTAAGACTAAGACTAAGACTATTTTGATTTTTCTTTGCAGACAAGAAGACTAAGACTAAGACTAAGACTAAGACTATTTTGATTTTTCTTTGCAGACAAGAAGACTAAGACTAAGACTAAGACTAAGACTATTTTGATTTTTCTTTGCAGACAAGAAGACTAAGACTAAGACTAAGACTAAGACTATTTTGATTTTTCTTTGCAGACAAGAAGACTAAGACTAAGACTAAGACTAAGACTATTTTGATTTTTCTTTGCAGACAAGAAGACTAAGACTATTTTGATTTTTCTTTGCAGACAAGAAGACTAAGACTAAGACTAAGACTAAGACTATTTTGATTTTTCTTTGCAGACAAGAAGACTAAGACTATTTTGATTTTTCTTTGCAGACAAGAAGACTAAGACTAAGACTAAGACTATTTTGATTTTTCTTTGCAGACAAGAAGACTTACAAAAAGAGCCATTCCACAAAGGTAGCCACCTGCCACCGTAGTATTTATTGTTGCATTTGTAATCAAATAAAATACATGTAAAAAAACATAAAAGTTCTTGTAATAAAATTAGGCAAGCCTAATACATTGGATCCTAGAAATGGGTATATCAAAAAACCTGGTGAAAATAGTATAGTCATCAGTTTATTGTTGCACACTAACGCATGGATAAAATGTATACAAAAAGAGTTAAATTAGTATAAAAAAATTTACTTTTGCATTGGTACATAACAATGTAAAAGAAGACTTGTGAGCTAATGTCAACATATCTCCTGAGACATAAGGCACCTGTGAACACATGTCAGACTTAGAAGTCATGGTACAAGACACCTGCTAGGGCTCAACGGTGCAATATATTTGTGCTTCACTCCAGCAAATCTGATTGGCTGACATGAAAAACATCTGCTGAGTTGATATCGCAACCTATGTGCAGCAGGCAGGGAATCTTGAGGAATTGATTGATATTGGCCAGCGCCTCTACAAACAGAATAATATATTAAATTATGACAGTCTCCACCAGCTCCGTTGGTAAGCGTTCCTGCAACAGTATATTAAATTTTCATTCTCAAGACTAAGTAGAGTCTGAAGCTCATTTGCCACTGAATTGCATCTTTATTTCTATGTGACCAACCTTTACTAACAGTGAAACCTATTAAACAATGTCAACTATATAATACACTCATGACCAACTGACTGCAATAAAAAACATAAATACAAGAAATATCATTCAGTGAAGCTACAACACTATAAACTATCAAAAGAACAAAATTTGAATATAATGCAATACAAAATAGCTACCTTGTGGGTCACTCCTTATGGGTCTATGCCTTATAATAGAATACTGATTACTAATTGTATTTGTCATCTGCTTGCTATAAATAACTTAAAATAAAGGCTATTCTCTAATGGCTTAATAGCTAACTATTGTAGCCTGCTATATAGCCAAAAACGTTCTAGCTTTGCAATTGAATTAGCAATAACTACCAGTGGTGGAATGGCCTGTTCTTGTTCAAGAAAGAAAATTATAAGTAGGTGTATATCATTGTCTCACCATGCCTAGTAGTATTTATAGGAGCAGTACTGTCTCACCACTTCTAGCACAGGTGAAGGGGTAGAGACGACAGCTGTAGTTTTCACTGGTGTGTTCCCTCTGTCTCCAACTGACACAGTATCCTATGTAGCCCTGGTATCCACCCCACGGGTAATTCTATCCTAAAACACAATTTAGAGATGGTAGTTATGTAAACTCAATACTTCAAAACTAACATTTCCTATTTTTATTATGGCCATAGCAATTGTTGAACATAAATAACACCTAATCCACAAACAACTTTGTATCAAACTGAATTTATTAACTATTCTTCATCAAATAAATTGTGTGCACCAATAAATGAAAAATGAAACTTACCTTATATATTAGCCTGCATGAACTGTAAAGCTACATGTACACAGGTCG
This sequence comes from Bugula neritina, assembly GCA_964035545.1. Lineage (NCBI taxonomy): Eukaryota > Metazoa > Bryozoa > Gymnolaemata > Cheilostomatida > Bugulidae > Bugula > Bugula neritina. The sequence goes on along the minus strand of CAXIUT010000236.1, from coordinate 45,150 downwards.
ATTTTTCATGAAAATCGGCCGATAAACTGTTAGCGATTTTTTAGGATTTTTGAAAAATCGGCTGATTTTGCTTTTGGCAGATTTTTGTAGCGATTTTCAGAATTGAACATGTTCAATTTATCGGGCGATTTTCTGTTGAACCAGCCAATCAAAAGCTGGCAGAAAATCATGACAGCGAGCGAAGTTAACACCATTGTTGAAATACAACTAGGAAGTAATTAGTACGTTGCTATCACTACGATGCATCATATATGAAATACAAATATAAAAATAACTATCAATCGAAGTAGTACTAGTAGTAATAACAACGCAATTTTTATTTATTAGAACATCAGAATAAACATATTGCTTTTTTAAATAGAACACTGGTATTATTCTCAACTTTTACTCATTTATAATACAATTTATAACTTTTAGTTTTAATTTTTATATTTAAGTAACTAATATTAGCATCTCAACTTTATAGTTTAATTTTTGTTGAAAGAACAGATTTGCACTGATCGTGAATTTTCGTTAGTAATTTAGTTAGCTCCAAGACGGCCGTTTTCTCAACATAAATATAATTGTGAGTTTTTGTTAATAAGTTAGCTCCAAGACGGCCGTTTTCTCAACATAAATATGATTGTGAGTTTTTGCTAATTTAGCTCCAAGACGGCCGTTTTTCAACATAAATATGATCGTGATTGGTGGCAGCAGTCAGTTCGGTGCTGCCTGCTGTAATATATATACCTCATCATGTACGATTCAGAGATTACTCAAAAATATGTCGACAACTTGGAGAAGTTTCCTGCTCTGTGGGATAACCGTAGTAAGGTTTATTCAAACAAGGATGCCAAGAAGAGGGCTTGGGCTGACCTGGCAGCTCTTGTTGGAATATCGGCTGAAGAGCTTCAGACTCTTCACAAAACCAATAGAACTTACTTTGCAAAGGTAATTTAATATAATTTTATACTCACTGCATTTGGAATGAGAAAATTTAAATGATATTTAAATTAATATTCATACAGGTACTATGATTTTTAACAGGAGCACAAAAGGCGCTTTCATCAGCCGTCTGGAGCTGGTGGAGAGGAGCGCAACAAAAAAACATACCCATATTACGAGCAGATGCTCTTTCTTTTGCCAACTCTAAAAACTAGGAGCTCGCACTCCAACCTTATTGCTGAGGTAAGCAACAGTAGTGATTGTGGTAGTATGCAAATCGATGTAAACATACATTATTTATTAATAGGTTGTTAATTATTTCACATAATAATATGAGTTTAGGATAGAAATCAGATGATGGATGATGGAAGTAGTCAAGGTGATTCTTCACAACCATCTTCCACATCATCAAGGTCCGAATCAATACTTCTGCTGCCAGCTGCATCTAGGACACCTGTGACATCGCCCCCACCTGTGACATTTCCCCGACCTGTAACATCTCCCCCACCTGTGACATCTCCCCCACCTGTGACATCTCCCCCACCTATGCGTGGCAACACACCACGTAACAGAGGAACAAAAGTTAGTAGTTAGGCTTTCACACAATAAAGGTGAACGTGTGAGAGCTGTATACCAGCTATTAAAAATTGTTGTGCCTAAAAAATCCACATGGCAGGATGGTTTAATAACATACTTTAAACACAAGAATGCTTAATTAGGGTTAACTGTAATTCGATAACAGATATAGTGGTTTGCTTCATTTACAATCTTACTAAAATGTCAAATAAAAAAGATTTGATATAAGTTGGGCAGGTTTGTAATACTTAACACTTTCTTAAATGCTTTTTATGTTCTGTTTTAGCGACCACTAGAATCCAATCCCAAAGATCATCTAAGGATGAAGTGTTTGGAGTTTCTGAACACTCCAACCAAGGACCACTTGGACTTGTGGGGTGATGCGCTTGTTGCTGACCTACGCCAGATCACCAATGTTGCTGTAAGCATTGTAACTAAAAAGACTCAAGACTTCGTTAGTTGCGATTAAAATATTATCAAACCACTGCTTATCAATTCATATACTTTTTGTAGGTAAGGAGACGCTTGATGCATCGCCTGTCTGGGGAAGTTGTGGATGCTATCTGCCAGCAGTCGGAAACAACTAGGAGGCCATACGTGCCCAGTTTGCTGCCAGCTAGTGCTTCTGCTGAAGACGGTGCCGTAGCCGAATCACCACATGAGAGTACTTCTTCAATTTTATCGCAACTAAATGCACACATGACTTATCAATATATGTAAATTTTTGTATGTTGTGTAAATAAATATATGCATAGTTTTAAACAAAACTGAAACAAAAATATCAATATTTCTTGTAAAATATAATGCAAAATATGTAATATTTTAATCAAAAGTACATGCATTGCTAACTAGCAAAAGAGTCAATCATCCCGTTAAATGCTGTTGCAAACCCTGGCCAATAGCCACCATCCTATCCTGCCAGTCAACACGCCCAACCCCATTGAACCATCTGCAAAGAGTCTCCTGGATGTCTTTTGGCTCTCTACCTGCATGATTACCGGCCAGGCGACGTTGCAGTGGATGCAACTCTGTTTGAACTTCTTGTCGCCAGGTAGCATTCTCAACATACGCATCGGCATCGACTGTGAATGTCATGGCATTGTTGTCTAGCAGATAGTTCTGCAATGCACAGCATGCCATTATGATGTTGTCTACCTTGTCAGGCTGCAGATTAATTGGCCGCTGGAATATCCGCCACATTGCCACGAGTCTACCAAATGAGTTTTCTGTGATTAAAATAAAATATCGAAATTGGTAAACAAATCATTTCTTTAGTTTAACTTCACTGAATGTATTCCATAATTGTAATTAAAAAAAGTATTTACATACCAACAATTCTCCTGGCTCGACTGAGCCTGTAGTTGAACACCAGTTTATCGTTGCTGAGTGGGCCACGAGACCTTGGATATGGCTTCATCATGTACTTTTTTAGCGGAAATGCCTCGTCTGATACGAAGTGGTAGGGTACGAGGCTATCAGTGTATGGCAAGCATGCATCATCTGGGAGGTGTACTTGGTCACTCTCAAGTAACTCCTTCAGAGGCGACTCTCTCCATATGCCTGCGTCTGAACTTCTGCCATTGGCCCCAACGTTTATGTAGATGAACCTACAAAGTATCAGATGCTGTCATTTTGTGGAAAGAGCATGTCTGCACTCAAATAAATTTGGGGTTGAAAATTAATTTTTGCATTCAAGAGAGTAAGGATGCATTAATTACCTTTGATTTGCGTCTGCTATGGCCATCAACACTATGCTTTCATAGCCTTTATAGTTGTGGAATGCTGAACCAGCAGACTTGGGCTTCATTATCCGCTAAAATAAGCCACAAACACCACAAAATTGAAATACTCTGCGCCTTGAAAATTGCCTACAAATAACAATTTCATTTTGTAATACATACAATATGCTTGCCGTCTAGAGATCCGATGCAGTTAGGATAGTTCCATCTAGCAAGGTAGTCCTTTGCTACTGCTCGCCATTCATCTGCGCTCTGTGGAAACCTTAGATGGGTTGGCTGAAGCACTTTATAAATTGCAGCACACATCTCATGTATAATGTTGGATATTGTTTTTACACCTTCAATATGAAATGAAGAGCATACAAAAACAAAATAGTATTATGCAAACAACCAAGTAATATTACATTACATACTATTACAAAATATATATATACCTACCTAGACGAAATTGGTAATGAAGATCGCTCATTGTTGCCCCAGTTGCTAGGAAGCGTAGAGTGCAGGAAAGGCGAGTCCGAGGATCAATGGCAGGCCGCATCTGAGTGTCTTGTTTTTTTGTTAGTGGAGTGACCATTTCCAGCAGCTTGTCGAAGAGTGGCTCTGGCATACGAAAGTAGTGAGTGAAAGTCCCTACCCTTCGCGAACTATCATCACGTAGCAGCTTAGGGACTGTTGTATTCATTGCACCTATAATTTAAAATACAAACAAGAAGTAATTAATAAATATACATTCCCATCAATATGATATTTAGGTGAGTTCAATTAATTTAGTATAGACTGCAATTAAACATTAATAGTTATAAATTAGAATCACCAAATAACTAAATAATTAAATAATTAAATGTCATGAAACACTCACCTATTTGTAGGATGTAGGTTAATGAAGAGAAGTAAGAATATTTTTTTGTTTAATTTAATAAGTCAATTGATTTTTAGTTTGAAACTCATACATTAAATTAATCTCTCAAACTTGAATTGCAATATTTCTTTGTGAGATTTGGCAAATAACTATACATTTTATGTACCTATAAAATCATTAACAAATTTTCAATATTCGACTATTATTGAAATAGAGGTTTAAGAAATTGAATTAATTTTCGTTTAAATTTTAAATCTGCCTTTTAAGAGCAAACTTTAAAGTCTTAGTCTAATATTGAACGCATGTTATCAATTTTTGTTGTTTTTTCAGATTATTTAGAGGATTTTACACAAAATAAGATTAAGTGTAATTACAATATTTCAGTTTCACAACTTGAACTAAAAAATACTCATACTGATACAAAATTAGACAGCCTAATACAGTAATACTAATAGTAATAATAATTTACTAATTATTTTATGTTATTCATATTGTTTGACATTAGGGATTTGTACTAAATCATTTATGAAATACAAGTAACTACATAAATTGAATGTATGTTGACGTACTACTACTACTACTACTGCTACTGCTGCTGCTGCTACTACTAGTACTACTACTACTACTGCTACTACTACTACTACTGCTACTACTACTACTAGTACTACTACTAGTACTAGTACTACACACTAGTACTAGTAGTAGTACTAGTAGTAGTAGTAGTAGTAGTAGTAGTAGTAGTAGTAGTAGTAGTAGTAGTAGTAGTAGTAGTAGTAGTAGTAGTAGTAGTAGTAGTAGTAGTAGTAGTAGTACTAGTAGTAGTGAGCGTTTAGTAGCTGGATACAACTCGCCTTCCTGGTCTCTACTTTGGCACTGTGGCGCAACCCACCACCTCCTGGCTCGTTTCTCATTGATTGATTCGTCTTCCTCATCGTCATAAAATAACATATAAGCTGCAGCTGCTAAAATTTGTTGATCTTTTCTAGCCATTTCACGTGTGAAAAGAATGTATATTATAATAATGCCGATGTATGTTTACTCAGTTTACTATGCTAATGCACGTGAAACTAATCTTGAATTTTGCGCATGAACCTAAAAGAAAGTTGTATAGACTGAGAGCCATCCGCCAATAAAACGCAAGCAGAAAATTAACCCGGGAAATAAAAATTGCCTAGAAAATCAGTCGATTTTTCAATCAGCAATAGCGAAATCGAGAAGTACAAAATCGGCTGAAAAAATCAGCGTGTGTACATGTAGCTTAAGCCTTTGGCGCTTTAAATCCTTCAGATGAAAGGTGAGCATTTCTAAAACAACCAACTCTCAAGTTAGTTCCTGTTACTTTAAAAGAGATGTGCATTTCCAAAGACTGAATGAAGAGAGAGCTGAAAGAACAGGGTTTATATCAGTCTAGAAAAGAGCTTTTTTTCTGGAATAGCCAAAATAGCTGTACATAAGCAAATAACGCAACAGAGAAAAACATAATGTAGCTAACATAGCCTAATGTAGCTAACATAGCCTAATGTAGCTAACATAGCCTAATGTAGCTAACATAGCTATGTTAATACAACTGAAGCTGTAATGATTCAACAAAAGCTTTCCCTGCTCATGTAGTGTCCCAACAACTTTCATGCCTTATACAGTTACGCGTGTATCTGTAAAAGCATGTATGCCCAAATTTCAACAGGATAGTTGATACGGACAACATATTTTCTCCCTTATAGTGCAGTAGAATTATATAACACATGAATTCCCCCCCCCCCCTTTCATGACTATCAATTATACAAATTACCACTTTTTGACAAGTGAAATTTTTTTATAACTAACATCATGATAATATAGGATACAACAATATATATTTTGTGAAACGTAAAACAGTGTTTACAGCTTTAAAACCCATGCATGGCACACCAACAATTATATAGAGAAATCAAAGCAGACATCCACAATAAAAGTGACTTTAAAGCAACAAAATTTAGTTGAAGCATCAAAAACCAGTTTTATGACTACAGAAAATAAGTACATTGTATAATGCATAATACCAGAGGTATATAGTTAAGTTATGTGAGACTTGAGCAGAATTAAGCTGCCACTGCTAAAACCTATTCCCTAGTAATTTAAAATTGGAATATTTAGCTGATAGGGTAAAACAAACTAAATATATAATTATGATATAAAAGTAGACATCAACCACCACAGGTATGTATAATCAGGTAAAGTTAAGGCACATAAAACATCCAAGTCATATCCACTCACAGAGAAGTAAAAAAATATATCAGTTTAACTTCAGTGCAACTTTTATTAGTACTTCTTGTAAATACAACTCGATGAAAAGTTTGAAACTGTTTACTGGTTGAATTGTGATTAAATGCATTATAGCTTTTCATGTATTATTACAGCTATGCAAGCTATATTACGATTTTTCCACATTAATTATGGCTACTACAATATAGCTGGCCTTTTTGACTGGTATAACAACCCAGTATTTTCACCTATCTTTACGCTTGCTTCTTGCAACTTCATTTACAACTTATGATGTAACTGTTTTCACTTTGCTACTTTCTTTTAGACTGCTACAATAAATATCTCTATATATTAAAAACAACAGGAATTACCTCCATATAGCTCATCCAGCTGACACATGTGAAGAATAATCTAGAATGACTTTGTCCAACTTTATACCCAATTGGTTGGTTGTCCAGTAGCTGACCATGTGACCATCACACCAGTTACTGCAAGAAGAAAGCAGCCTATAATTAAGCAGTCGCATATCATGAAAAACAATGAAATAAAATGCTTAATTTATATAACAGTGGTAAAGAAAGCAACAGAAGCAAAATGGAGAAGTACAAAAGAAAATTCATATTCTTATTTATGTATAGATGTATAGAAGAATGTCATAATTATTTAAATAAAAAACATGATTTGCTGACAGAACCATAATAAAATATCTAAAATGAAAACCAGACTTCATTTTCTTACCACAAGCAAGCATAGCACTATGTAAACTTATATTATTTAATAAGAGGTTTTCACAAAGCTAGCAATAAATTGACAAAATAATAAATATGATTGAAGAGTGCTCATTTAGTTGGAATGAGGTTTGCTGCTAGTATTTACATGAAACAGCTTAAACAGCTCCAAAGTCAAATAAATTACTTATTGATGGTGTTCAATGAAGGCAATGATTTCATTACCATAAAAAGTAAAACCTTAAAATAAAATTCTAATCATGTGCTGATTTCTCATCTCTTGGGTCAAATTTTGTATTGACATTCAGACAAACAAGGATAAGATGCATATATTTTCACTTCTACTGAGCTTATATTCTCCTGGCTATAATATGTTTTATGTTGACAGAAATTAAGTCTACTTTTCATCACAGCTGATACAGATGCAAAAATTCCAACACACTACTGAAAAATTAGACATGCAAAAAGTATAATAACCGGCTAACCTCACACTTCAAATAGAGTAGTATGTAGTTCACCTCAGTCTGAAAATAGTTCAGGTCAAGTAGAGATCAAACAACTCCAACTAATACCAAACCATCCAGAAAGAATATTATGAAGCAGCCATCAGTAGCCTGTAAGTGAAACAAACCAACACTGGGTTTGAGCCAGGAAGGTTACATACATAGCTAAAGCTGGGTAAGGTTTGCAAGAGCCTTTACAATGGGCTGTTTTAACTTTTATTAGAAACATGTTTGGAAATTCTTGAATGAAATAAACAGCCATAATTTTTTAAAACTAAAAGCAGAAAAACAGCCAAGTGTTACACTGCAAAATCAATCAACAGTGGAGTTCATAGCTAACAGAACATATAGTATGAATATTTCATGTACCACACTCACACAGTTGCATTTTAATCATCATCTCTATACAGTTCCATGTGCACAACTTTACAAAGTTATATATTCCACACTTTATACAATTATATTGCAACTTTGATCAAAAGCACATGCTTCACTATTTGAGTAGTAACGCTTGTTATGCTCATCTTAAATCAAACTTTGTCCAAGGGAAGGTAGAAAAAGCTGAATCTAACGTCATTTACGAGAGTAGCTATCCCCTAGGAGCTAGAATAAAAGTACTAAGGAGCGGATATGGGTCAACTGAGTTCACCTCATTGCCATGCACTGGTAGTAGCTTTATGAATGCTAAAATCTAATAGCACATAACACAGGGAAAGAGTAAATATTGTTACAATAAACAATTCATTTAGACACAAACCTGAACTGATGAAAAGTTTTGATGAATCAAACACAGAGAGAAGACAACTGCTACATGTGGCTTGTGAGCATCTCATGGATATAAAACTGGTCTTGATATCAAGGTATAGCTTCTATCTGCATGTGGTTAAACACAACTACAAAACAGACAAGGAATATTCTAAACTACCTTAATATATAAAACATTTCATTTTAATTAGCTAATAGTAAATGTTTGCAGAGCTGAGATACTAGTCTAAAGACTACAAGTGATTAACTTGAACAATTCCACAAAACTTGGAGTTAACAAGACTAAAATAATGAAAAAAAACATAACTTTTTCACTACTTCAAACTGAAATAGATATACATGAATTATGGACATCAGTTATCAAGAAAAATACAAGAAGTACAAGATAATTCTTTCCTTATAATCCTGTAAAATTGAAAACACAGTAAGTTATCATAAATAATAAATACCTAATTATAACCAAGATGGGGCTCACAGAACTGACCACAGTTGGCTAGGTCCTATCTTCCTGGTGTAGACCATATGTCCTCTAATGTGTGAATATCTGAGCTGCTTGGAGACATTCTAAAAAACAAAACACATTTGATGAATTAAAATTGTTGAATAAATGATGACAGACATGTATGGGACATCTCATAGGCTCTAAAATCTAGAGTATTGAAAATTGTACCATGATAACTTCAACATAGTCTACAGAACCAAGAAAGAGATTTCTTCAAATAAGAAATATAACTTGTTTTTTATAGTTACAGCAGCTTAAACTGAATATTCAACTTGTCAATTTCAAGGAATGTTTATGACCATAATGAGTATGTAACTAAAATAAAGTCAAACAAATTAAACCATTGGGCATAAGTTCAACTTGATTGTACTGGTAAGGCTACAGTGAAAAAAATTAAAACATTTGATTTCAATTATACTATTATTCATATAGTATTGATTTTGTAGTTTAGTTCAACAGACCAGAGAAGAACAGGGTAAATTATGTTATGTTGAAATTAAGCCAACTTGAAGCTAAGCTAAATTGAAATTTATTATAAGCCTTGCAGTTGCATCTGCTCAAATGACTGCAGAATCAAATTGACTAGAAATGGGTAGTAACCTATCAATTAAATACAATATTCAATGTGAATTCCAAGCCTATGAATAAATACAAATTAACAGTCAGTAAAAGGTTAGTAAAACATATTAAATAAAATGCTAAATTATAAAGGATTACCTTCGTGCAATGACAGTTTCAGTTGAGCAACTTACTAATGACAGCGCAGCAGGCGTGCTCAGTCGTCTGTTTAACTGATCACGTGCTCAGTCGTCTGTAACTGATCACGTGACTATTGCTGCGTCATGTGTTATATTTCATGACTCATCATCACCCTGAAGGTTCCAATGGCATTACCAAATCAGTGATCTGTATGCAGCAAAGAAAATGTACACTAATTTTAGTGCTTCAAGTTTCAGAATCTAATGAAGGGAAAACATAGATGTAGCAATCAAATATTTTTAAAAATTTGTCCCCTTAATTTAAGCAGCTTTTTAAATCATGTTTAGGGCAAAATAAACTGGAAAAGAAGATAGACTATGCTAAATTAACTATCAAAAAGAGAAACACAAACTAACATCGCAAAGAGACATAAAGAAATTGAATAGGTGACTTAAAGAAACTATTTCCCTCCCTTTCCTAAATGTTGACTATTAATTTCTCCCTTTTCAAAAAGGGAAGAAGTTGTATGACTGACATAATTATATCATTGCTATAACAAACTAAAGCTGTAACACAGGAATTTATTAAAAGTAGTATTAAAGACTGATGAAGCAATAACAGTACTGATACGTGAATTCTAATGAAAGAGCTTCTAGTAATCACAACTACTTGCTTTAAATACACAATCATAAATGTAGTAGTCTTTTCTTATCCTTGTAACATCTGTGTGTAATATTTTGTAATGTCCTGGTAATATATGTGTGTAATATCCTTGTAATATCCTTGTAATATATGTGTATAATATCTGTGTAATATCTGCGTGTAATATCTGTGTGTAATACCTGTGTGTAATATCTGTGTGTAATATCTGTGTGTAATATCTGTGTGTAATATCCGTGTGTAATATCTGTGTGTAATATCTGTGTGTAATATCTGTGTGTAATACCTGTGTGTAATATCTGTGTGTAATATATGCGTGTAATATCTGCGTGTAATATCCGTGTGTAATATCTGTGTGTAATATCTGTGTGTAATATCTGTGTGTAATACCTGTGTGTAATATCTGTGTGTAATATCTGTGTGTAATATCTGTGTAATATCTGTGTGTAATATTCGAGTAGCTCTTGCAGTAATTAAAAGGGATCTGCACTTGGCTGTTCTGTCACAAAATGCAATAAATATATTTTTACTTTCAACTCATATAATATGAATTATATATTATTAAGTAGTTCTAATTTATATATTATGAATATATTATTTTTTCTTATAATTTATGTATTATAAATAAACCATTATTCCTTATTATTATACTAGCATTATTTTATAATTTACTAATCACATAACAGCTAAAATACTATAATAGTCTGATGTATTATATATACTTCATAAAATATAATATATAGTATAGTATATAGCTTATATAATGTTGCAATTTGATTATTTATACCTTGTATGGGATCATATTATATAAATTATATATAACTAACGTAGCAATGTATTGTAGTAATATATAGTATATACAGTAACATACACTTAACTGTGTATAATATAGTAATATAATAAAGCAATATAACACAACACAGTAACATAATATAGTAACATAATATAGTAGTATAATATATTAATATAATACAGTAATACAATAAAGTAATATATACCTAGCCTTTGTTGATTTCGCTGAAATGCTCTCCCATCCGCAACTTTTGCATTCCCATAATTCTTTATGAAGTAGTAAGTAGCGAAGCCAAAGACAATTGTAACCACAGCAATCAGCACTCCCCCTGTTGGCAAACATATTGTAATTTATACTATATTATGCTGTAATATATTATAGTATATCATACTATATTATACTGTAATATATTATATTATACCATACTATATTATACTGTAATATATTATAGTGTATCATACTATATTATACTGTAACATATTATATAGTATATCATACTATATTATACTGTAATATATTATACAGTATATCATACTATATTATACTGTAATATTATATAGTATATATGTTACTAGTCAGCACTGCTATAAGATAGTTCTACTGTATTACTGTATATGTTATTAGTGAGCACTGCTATAAGATAGTTCTACTGTATTACTGTAAATGTTACTAGTCAGCACTGCTATAAGATAGTTCTCTGTATTACTGTAAATGTTACTAGTCAGCACTGCTATAAGATAGTTCTACTCTATTACTGTAAATGTTATTAGTCAGCACTGCTATAAGATAGTTCTACTGTATCACTGTAAATGTTATTAGTGAGCACTGCTATAAGATAGTTCTACTGTATTACTGTAAATGTTACTAGTCAGCACTGCTATAAGATAGTTCTACTGTATTACTGTATATGTTACTAGTCAGCACTGCTATAAGATAGTTCTACTGTATTACTGTAAATGTTACTATAGTCAGCACTGCTATAAGATAGTTCTACTGTATTACTGTAAATGTTACTAGTCAGCACTGCTATAAGATAGTTCTACTGTATTACTGTAAATGTTACTAGTCAGCACTGCTATAAGATAGTTCTACTGTATTACTGTAAATGTTACTAGTCAGCACTGCTATAAGATAGTTCTACTGTATTACTGTAAATGTTACTAGTCAGCACTGCTATAAGATAGTTCTACTGTATTACTGTAAATGTTATTAGTCAGCACTGCTATAAGATAGTTCTCTGTATTACTGTAAATGTTACTAGTCAGCACTGCTATAAGATAGTTCTACTGTATTACTGTAAATGTTACTAGTCAGCACTGCTATAAGATAGTTCTCTGTATTACTGTAAATGTTACTAGTCAGCACTGCTATTAGATAGTTCTACTGTATTACTGTAAATGTTATATAATATAATAGAGAATATAAACTATATAATATAATAGAGAATATAAACTATATAATATAATAGAGAATATAAACTATATAATATAATAGAGAATATAAACTATATAATATAATAGAGAATATAAACTATATAATATAATAGAGAATATAAACTATATAATATAATAGAGAATATATACTATACAATATAATAGAGAATATAAACTATATAATATAATAGAGAATATATACTATATAATATAATAGAGAGTATAAACTATATAATATAATAGAGAATATAAACTATATAATATAATAGAGAATATATACTATACAATATAATAGAGAATATAAACTATATAATATAATAGAGAATATATACTATATAATATAATAGAGAGTATAAACTATATAATATAATAGAGAATATAAACTATATAATATAATAGAGAATATAAACTATATAATATAATAGAGTATAAACTATACAATATAATAGAGAATATAAACTATATAATATAATAGAGAATATAAACTATATAATATAATAGAGTATAAACTATACAATATAATAGAGAATATAAACTATATAATATAATAGAGAGTATAAACTATATAATATAATAGAGAGTATAAACTATATAATATAATAGAGAATATATACTATATAATATAATAGAGAGTATAAACTATATAATATAATAGAGAATATAAACTATATAATATAATAGAGAATATAAACTATATAATATAATAGAGAATATATACTATATAATATAATAGAGAGTATAAACTATATAATATAATAGAGAATATAAACTATATAATATAATAGAGAGTATAAACTATATAATATAATAGAGAATATATACTATATAATATAATAGAGAATATAAACTATATAATATAATAGAGAATATAAACTATATAATATAATAGAGAATATATACTATACAATATAATAGAGAATATAAACTATATAATATAATAGAGAATATAAACTATATAATATAATAGAGAGTATAAACTATACAATATAATAGAGAATATATACTATATAATATAATAGAGAGTATAAACTATATAATATAATAGAGAGTATAAACTATATAATATAATAGAGAATATAAACTATATAATATAATAGAGTATATACTATATAATATAATAGAGAATATAAACTATATAATATAATAGAGAATATAAACTATATAATATAATAGAGTATATACTATATAATATAATAGAGAGTATAAACTATATAATATAATAGAGAATATAAACTATATAATATAATAGAGAATATATACTATATAATATAATAGAGAATATAAACTATATAATATAATAGAGAATATAAACTATATAATATAATAGAGAATATATACTATATAATATAATAGAGAATATAAACTATATAATATAATAGAGAATATAAACTATATAATATAATAGAGAATATATACTATATAATATAATAGAGAATATAAACTATATAATATAATAGAGAATATAAACTATATAATATAATAGAGAATATATACTATATAATATAATAGAGAGTATAAACTATATAATATAATAGAGAATATAAACTATATAATATAATAGAGAGTATAAACTATATAATATAATAGAGAATATAAACTATATAATATAATAGAGAATATAAACTATATAATATAATAGAGAATATATACTATACAATATAATAGAGAATATAAACTATATAATATAATAGAGAATATATACTATACAATATAATAGAGAATATAAACTATATAATATAATAGAGAATATAAACTATATAATATAATAGAGAGTATAAACTATACAATATAATAGAGAATATATACTATATAATATAATAGAGAGTATAAACTATATAATATAATAGAGAGTATAAACTATATAATATAATAGAGAGTATAAACTATATAATATAATAGAGAATATATACTATATAATATAATAGAGAGTATAAACTATATAATATAATAGAGAATATAAACTATACAATATAATAGAGAATATAAACTATATAATATAATAGAGAATATATACTATATAATATAATAGAGAATATAAACTATATAATATAATAGAGAATATAAACTATATAATATAATAGAGAATATAAACTATATAATATAATAGAGAGTATAAACTATATAATATAATAGAGAATATAAACTATATAATATAATAGAGAGTATAAACTATATAATATAATAGAGAGTAAACTATATAATATAATAGAGAGTATAAACTATATAATATAATAGAGAATATATACTATACAATATAATAGAGAATATAAACTATATAATATAATAGAGAATATATACTATACAATATAATAGAGAATATAAACTATATAATATAATAGAGAATATATACTATACAATATAATAGAGAATATAAACTATATAATATAATAGAGAATATAAACTATATAATATAATAGAGAGTATAAACTATACAATATAATAGAGAATATATACTATATAATATAATAGAGAGTATAAACTATATAATATAATAGAGAATATAAACTATATAATATAATAGAGAATATAAACTATACAATATAATAGAGAATATATACTATATAATATAATAGAGAGTATAAACTATACAATATAATAGAGAATATATACTATATAATATAATAGAGAGTATAAACTATATAATATAATAGAGAATATAAACTATATAATATAATAGAGAATATAAACTATATAATATAATAGAGAATATAAACTATATAATATAATAGAGAATATAAACCATATAATATAATAGAGAATATAAACTATAATATAATAGAGAATATATACTATATAATATAATAGAGAGTATAAACTATATAATATAATAGAGAATATAAACTATATAATATAATAGAGAATATAAACTATATAATATAATAGAGAGTATAAACTATATAATATAATAGAGAATATAAACTATATAATATAATAGAGAATATAAACTATATAATATAATAGAGAATATATACTATACAATATAATAGAGAATATAAACTATATAATATAATAGAGAATATAAACTATATAATATAATAGAGAGTATAAACTATACAATATAATAGAGAATATATACTATATAATATAATAGAGAGTATAAACTATATAATATAATAGAGAATATAAACTATATAATATAATAGAGAATATAAACTATACAATATAATAGAGAATATATACTATATAATATAATAGAGAGTATAAACTATACAATATAATAGAGAATATATACTATATAATATAATAGAGAGTATAAACTATATAATATAATAGAGAATATAAACTATATAATATAATAGAGAATATAAACTATATAATATAATAGAGAATATAAACTATATAATATAATAGAGAATATAAACCATATAATATAATAGAGAATATAAACTATAATATAATAGAGAATATATACTATATAATATAATAGAGAGTATAAACTATATAATATAATAGAGAATATAAACTATATAATATAATAGAGAATATAAACTATATAATATAATAGAGAATATATACTATACAATATAATAGAGAATATAAACTATATAATATAATAGAGAATATATACTATACAATATAATAGAGAATATAAACTATATAATATAATAGAGAATATAAACTATATAATATAATAGAGAGTATAAACTATACAATATAATAGAGAATATATACTATATAATATAATAGAGAGTATAAACTATATAATATAATAGAGAATATAAACTATATAATATAATAGAGAATATATACTATACAATATAATAGAGAATATAAACTATATAATATAATAGAGAATATAAACTATATAATATAATAGAGAGTATAAACTATACAATATAATAGAGAATATATACTATATAATATAATAGAGAGTATAAACTATATAATATAATAGAGAATATAAACTACATAATATAATAGAGAATATAAACTATATAATATAATAGAGAATATAAACTATATAATATAATAGAGAATATAAACTATATAATATAATAGAGTATATACTATATAATATAATAGAGAATATAAACTATATAATATAATAGAGAATATAAACTATATAATATAATAGAGAATATATACTATACAATATAATAGAGAATATAAACTATATAATATAATAGAGAATATATACTATACAATATAATAGAGAATATAAACTATATAATATAATAGAGAATATAAACTATATAATATAATAGAGAATATATACTATACAATATAATAGAGAATATAAACTATATAATATAATAGAGAATATATACTATATAATATAATAGAGAGTATAAACTATATAATATAATAGAGAATATAAACTATATAATATAATAGAGAATATAAACTATATAATATAATAGAGAATATATACTATACAATATAATAGAGAATATAAACTATATAATATAATAGAGAATATATACTATACAATATAATAGAGAATATAAACTATATAATATAATAGAGAATATAAACTATATAATATAATAGAGAGTATAAACTATACAATATAATAGAGAATATATACTATATAATATAATAGAGAGTATAAACTATATAATATAATAGAGAGTATAAACTATATAATATAATAGAGAATATAAACTATATAATATAATAGAGTATATACTATATAATATAATAGAGAGTATAAACTATATAATATAATAGAGAATATAAACTATATAATATAATAGAGAATATATACTATATAATATAATAGAGAATATAAACTATATAATATAATAGAGAATATAAACTATATAATATAATAGAGAATATAAACTATATAATATAATAGAGAATATAAACTATATAATATAATAGAGAGTATAAACTATATAATATAATAGAGAGTATAAACTATATAATATAATAGAGAATATAAACTATATAATATAATAGAGAATATAAACTATACAATATAATAGAGAATATAAACTATATAATATAATAGAGAATATAAACTATACAATATAATAGAGAATATAAACTATATAATATAATAGAGAATATAAACTATATAATATAATAGAGAGTATAAACTATATAATATAATAGAGAATATAAACTATATAATATAATAGAGAATATAAACTATACAATATAATAGAGAATATAAACTATATAATATAATAGAGAATATAAACTATATAATATAATAGAGAATATAAACTATATAATATAATAGAGAGTATAAACTATATAATATAATAGAGAGTATAAACTATATAATATAATAGAGAATATAAACTATATAATATAATAGAGAATATAAACTATATAATATAATAGAGAATATAAACTATAATATTATAATAGAGAATATAAACTATATAATATAATAGAGAATATAAACTATAATATTATAATAGAGAATATAAACTATATAATATAATAGAGAATATAAACTATATAATATAATAGAGAATATACACTATATAATATAATAGAGAATATAAACTATATAATATAATAGAGAATATAAACTATATAATATAATAGAGAATATAAACTATATAATATAATAGAGAGTATAAACTATATAATATAATAGAGAGTATAAACTATATAATATAATAGAGAGTATAAACTATATAATATAATAGAGAGTATAAACTATATAATATAATAGAGAATATAAACTATACAATATAATAGAGAGTATATACTATATAATATAATAGAGAATATAAACTATATAATATAATAGAGAATATAAACTATAATATAATAGAGAATATAAACTATATAATATAATAGAGAGTATAAACTATATAATATAATAGAGAATATAAACTATATAATATAATAGAGAGTATATACTATATAATATAATAGAGAATATAAACTATATAATATAATAGAGAGTATAAACTATATAATATAATAGAGAATATAAACTATACAATATAATAGAGAATATAAACTATATAATATAATAGAGTATATACTATATAATATAATAGAGAATATAAACTATATAATATAATAGAGAGTATATACTATATAATATAATAGAGAATATAAACTATATGATATAATAGAGAGTATAAACTATATAATATAATAGAGAATATAAACTATACAATATAATAGAGAATATAAACTATATAATATAATAGAGAATATAAACTATATAATATAATAGAGAATATAAACTATATAATATAATAGAGAGTATAAACTATATAATATAATAGAGAGTATAAACTATATAATATAATAGAGAATATAAACTATATAATATAATAGAGAGTATATACTATATAATATAATAGAGAATATAAACTATATAATATAATAGAGAATATAAACTATATAATATAATAGAGAATATAAACTATATAATATAATAGATAATATATACTATATAATATAATAGAGAATATAAACTATACAATATAATAGAGAATATAAACTATATAATATAATAGAGAATATAAACTATATAATATAATAGAGAATATAAACTATATAATATAATAGAGAATATAAACTATATAATATAATAGAGAATATAAACTATATAAAATAATAGAGAATATAAACTATATAATATAATAGAGAATATAAACTATATAATATAATAGAGAATATAAACTATATAATATAATAGAGAATATAAACTATATAATATAATAGAGAATATAAACTATATAATATAATAGAGAATATAAACTATATAATATAATAGAGAATATAAACTATATAATATAATAGATAATATATACTATATAATATAATAGAGAATATAAACTATAATATAATAGAGAATATAAACTATATAATATAATAGAGAATATAAACTATATAATATAATAGAGAATATAAACTATATAATATAATAGAGAATATAAACTATATAATATAATAGAGAATATAAACTATATAATATAATAGAGAATATAAACTATATAATATAATAGAGAATATAAACTATATAGTATAATAGAGAGTATATACTATATAATATAATAGAGAATATAAACTATATAATTTAATAGAGAATATAAACTATATAATATAATAGAGAATATAAACTATATAATATAATAGAGAATATAAACAATATAATATAATAGAGAATATAAACTATAATATAATAGAGAATATAAACTATATAATATAATAGAGAATATATACTATATAATATAATAGAGAATATAAACTATATAATATAATAGAGTATATACTATATAATATAATAGAGAATATAAACTATATAATATAATAGAGAGTATATACTATATAATATAATAGAGAATATAAACTATATAATATAATAGAGAGTATAAACTATATAATATAATAGAGAGTATATACTATACAATATAATAGAGAATATAAACTATATAATATAATAGAGAATATATACTATACAATATAATAGAGAATATAAACTATATAGTATAATAGAGAATATAAACTATAATATAATAGAGAATATATACTATATAATATAATAGAGAATATAAACTATATAATATAATAGAGAATATAAACTATATAATATAATAGAGAGTAAACTATATAATATAATAGAGAATATAAACTATATAATATAATAGAGAATATAAACTATATAATATAATAGAGAATATATACTATATAATATAATAGAGAATATAAACTATATAATATAATAGAGAATATAAACTATATAATATAATAGAGAGTAAACTATATAATATAATAGAGAATATAAACTAAATAATATAATAGAGAGTATAAACTATATAATATAATAGAGAGTATATACTATATAATATAATAGAGAATATAAACTATATAATATAATAGAGAATATAAACTATATAATATAATAGAGAGTAAACTATATAATATAATAGAGAATATAAACTAAATAATATAATAGAGAATATAAACTATATAATATAATAGAGAATATATACTATATAATATAATAGAGAATATAAACTATATAATATAATAGAATATATAAACTATATAATATAATAGAGAATATAAACTATATAATATAATAGAGAGTATAAACTATATAATATAATAGAGAGTATAAACTATACAATATAATAGAGAATATATACTATATAATATAATAGAGAGTATATACTATATAATATAATAGAGAATATAAACTATATAATATAATAGAGAGTATAAACTATAATATAATAGAGAATATATACTATATAATATAATAGAGAATATAAACTATATAATATAATAGAGAATATAAACTATATAATATAATAGAGAGTATAAACTATAATATAATAGAGAATATATACTATACAATATAATAGAGAGTATACACTATATAATATAATAGAGAATATAAACTATATAATATAATAGAGAGTATATACTATATAATATAATAGAATATAAACTATATAATATAATAGAGAGTATAAACTATATAATATAATAGAGAATATAAACTATATAATATAATAGAGAATATATACTATATAATATAATAGAGAATATAAACTATATAATATAATAGAGAATATAAACTATATAATATAATAGAGAATATAAACTATACAATATAATAGAGAGTAAACTATATAATATAATAGAGAATATAAACTAAATAATATAATAGAGAGTATAAACTATATAATATAATAGAGAGTATATACTATATAATATAATAGAGAATATAAACTATATAATATAATAAAGAATATAAACTATATAATATAATAGAGAGTATATACTATATAATATAATAGAGAATATAAACTATATAATATAATAGAGAATATAAACTATATAATATAATAGAGAATATAAACTATATAATATAATAGAGAGTATATACTATATAATATAATAGAGAATATAAACTATATAATATAATAGAGAATATAAACTATATAATATAATAGAGAATATAAACTAAATAATATAATAGAGAGTATAAACTATATAATATAATAGAGAGTATATACTATATAATATAATAGAGAATATAAACTATATAATATAATAGAGAATATAAACTATATAATATAATAGAGAGTAAACTATATAATATAATAGAGAATATAAACTAAATAATATAATAGAGAATATAAACTATATAATATAATAGAGAATATATACTATATAATATAATAGAGAATATAAACTATATAATATAATAGAGAATATAAACTATATAATATAATAGAGAATATAAACTATATAATATAATAGAGAGTATAAACTATATAATATAATAGAGAGTATAAACTATACAATATAATAGAGAATATATACTATATAATATAATAGAGAGTATATACTATATAATATAATAGAGAATATAAACTATATAATATAATAGAGAGTATAAACTATAATATAATAGAGAATATATACTATATAATATAATAGAGAATATAAACTATATAATATAATAGAGAATATAAACTATATAATATAATAGAGAGTATAAACTATAATATAATAGAGAATATATACTATACAATATAATAGAGAATATAAACTATATAATATAATAGAGAATATAAACTATACAATATAATAGAGAGTAAACTATATAATATAATAGAGAATATAAACTAAATAATATAATAGAGAGTATAAACTATATAATATAATAGAGAGTATAAACTATATAATATAATAGAGAGTATAAACTATATAATATAATAGAGAATATAAACTATATAATATAATAGAGAATATAAACTATATAATATAATAGAGAATATATACTATATAATATAATAGAGAATATAAACTATATAATATAATAAAGAATATAAACTATATAATATAATAGAGAGTATATACTATATAATATAATAGAGAATATAAACTATATAATATAATAGAGAATATAAACTATATAATATAATAGAGAATATAAACTATATAATATAATAGAGAATATAAACTATATAATATAATAGAGAATATAAACTATATAATATAATAGAGAATATATACTATATAATATAATAGAGAATATAAACTATATAATATAATAGAGAGTATAAACTATATAATATAATAGAGAGTATATACTATACAATATAATAGAGAATATAAACTATATAATATAATAGAGAATATATACTATACAATATAATAGAGAATATAAACTATATAGTATAATAGAGAATATAAACTATAATATAATATAGAATATAAACTATATAATATAATAGAGAATATAAACTATATAATATAATAGAGAATATAAACTATATAATATAATAGAGAGTAAACTATATAATATAATAGAGAATATAAACTATATAATATAATAGAGAGTATAAACTATATAATATAATAGAGAGTATAAACTATATAATATAATAGAGAATATAAACTATATAATATAATAGAGAATATATACTATATAATATAATAGAGAGTATAAACTATATAATATAATAGAGAGTATAAACTATATAATATAATAGAGAATATAAACTATATAATATAATAGAGAATATAAACTATATAATATAATAGAGAATATAAACTATACAATATAATAGAGAATATAAACTATATAATATAATAGAGAATATAAATTATACAATATAATAGAGAATATAAACTATATAATATAATAGAGAATATAAACTATATAATATAATAGAGAATATAAACTATATAATATAATAGAGAATATAAACTATATAATATAATAGAGAATATAAACTATATAATATAATAGAGAGTATAAACTATATAATATAATAGAGAATATAAACTATATAATATAATAGAGAATATAAACTATATAATATAATAGAGAGTATAAACTATATAATATAATAGAGAGTATAAACTATATAGTATAATAGAGAATATAAACTATATAGTATAATAGAGAATATAAACTATATAATATAATAGAGAATATAAACTATATAATATAATAGAGAATATAAACTATATAGTATAATAGAGAATATAAACTATACAATATAATAGAGAATATAAACTATATAGTATAATAGAGAGTATATACTATATAATATAATAGAGAATATAAACTATATAATATAATAGAGAATATAAACTATATAATATAATAGAGAGTGTATACTATATAATATAATAGAGAATATAAACTATATAGTATAATAGAGAGTATAAACTATATAATATAATAGAGAATATAAACTATATAATATAATAGAGAATATAAACTATAATATAATAGAGAGTATAAACTATATGATATAATAGAGAGTATAAACTATATAATATAATAGAGAGTATAAACTATATAATATAATAGAGAGTATAAACTATATAATATAATAGAGAGTATAAACTATATAGTATAATAGAGAGTATAAACTATATAGTATAATAGAGAATATATACTATATAATATAATAGAGAATATAAACTATATAATATAATAGAGAATATAAACTATATAATATAATAGAGAATATAAACTATACAATATAATAGAGAATATAAACTATATAGTATAATAGAGAATATAAACTATATAATATAATAGAGAGTATAAACTATATAATATAATAGAGAATATAAACTATATAATATAATAGAGAGTATAAACTATATAATATAATAGAGAATATATACTATATAATATAATAGAGAATATAAACTATATAATATAATAGAGAATATAAACTATACAATATAATAGAGAATATAAACTATATAGTATAATAGAGAGTATATACTATATAATATAATAGAGAATATAAACTATATAATATAATAGAGAATATAAACTATATAATATAATAGAGAATATAAACTATATAATATAATAGAGAATATAAACTATATAATATGATAGAGTATATACTATATAATATAATAGAGTATATACAATATAATATAATAGAGAATATAAACTATATAATATAATAGAGAATATATACTATACAATATAATAGAGAATATAAACTATATAATATAATAGAGAATATAAACTATATAATATAATAGAGAGTATAAACTATATAATATAATAGAGAATATAAACTATATAATATAATAGAGAATATAAACTATATAGTATAATAGAGAATATAAACTATATAATATAATAGAGAGTATAAACTATATAATATAATAGAGAATATAAACTATATAATATAATAGAGAGTATAAACTATATAATATAATAGAGAATATATACTATATAATATAATAGAGAATATAAACTATATAATATAATAGAGAATATAAACTATATAATATAATAGAGAGTATAAACTATATAATATAATAGAGAATATAAACTATATAATATAATAGAGAGTATAAACTATATAATATAATAGAGAATATATACTATATAATATAATAGAGAATATAAACTATATAATATAATAGAGAATATAAACTATACAATATAATAGAGAATATAAACTATATAGTATAATAGAGAGTATATACTATATAATATAATAGAGAATATAAACTATATAATATAATAGAGAATATAAACTATATAATATAATAGAGAATATAAACTATATAATATAATAGAGAATATAAACTATATAATATAATAGAGAATATAAACTATATAATATAATAGAGTATATACAATATAATATAATAGAGAATATAAACTATATAATATAATAGAGAATATATACTATACAATATAATAGAGAATATAAACTATATAATATAATAGAGAATATAAACTATATAATATAATAGAGAGTATAAACTATATAATATAATAGAGAATATAAACTATATAATATAATAGAGAATATAAACTATATAATATAATAGAGAATATAAACTATATAGTATAATAGAGAGTATATACTATATAATATAATAGAGAATATAAACTATATAATATAATAGAGAATATAAACTATATAATATAATAGAGAATATAAACTATATAATATAATAGAGAATATAAACTATATAATATAATAGAGAGTATAAACTATATAATATAATAGAGAATATAAACTATATAATATAATAGAGAATATAAACTATATAATATAATAGAGAATATAAACTATATAATATAATAGAGAATATAAACTATATAATATAATAGAGAATATAAACTATATAATATAATAGAGAATATAAACTATATAATATAATAGAGAGTATAAACTATATAATATAATAGAGAATATAAACTATATAATATAATAGAGAGTATAAACTATATAATATAATAGAGAGTATAAACTATATAGTATAATAGAGAATATAAACTATATAGTATAATAGAGAATATAAACTATATAATATAATAGAGAATATAAACTATATAATATAATAGAGAATATAAACTATATAATATAATAGAGAGTATAAACTATATAATATAATAGAGAGTATAAACTATATAATATAATAGAGAGTACATACTATATAATATAATAGAGAGTATAAACTATATAATATAATAGAGAATATATACTATATAATATAATAGAGAATATATACTATATAATATAATAGAGAATATATACTATATAATATAATAGAGAATATAAACTATACAATATAATAGAGAATATAAACTATATAATATAATAGAGAGTATAAACTATATAATATAATAGAGAGTATAAACTATATAATATAATAGAGAGTATAAACTATATAATATAATAGAGAGTATAAACTATATAATATAATAGAGAATATAAACTATATAGTATAATAGAGAATATAAACTATATAATATAATAGAGAATATAAACTATATAATATAATAGAGAGTATAAACTATATAGTATAATAGAGAATATATACTATATAATATAATAGAGAATATAAACTATATAATATAATAGAGAGTATAAACTATATAATATAATAGAGAGTATAAACTATATAATATAATAGAGAGTATATACTATATAATATAATAGAGAATATAAACTATATAGTATAATAGAGAATATAAACTATATAATATAATAGAGAATATAAACTATACAATATAATAGAGAATATAAACTATATAATATAATAGAGAATATAAACTATATAATATAATAGAGAATATAAACTATACAATATAATAGAGAATATAAACTATATAATATAATAGAGAATATAAACTATATAATATAATAGAGAGTATAAACTATATAATATAATAGAGAGTATAAACTATATAATATAATAGAGAGTATAAACTATATAATATAATAGAGAATATAAACTATATAATATAATAGAGAATATAAACTGTATAATATAATAGAGAATATAAACTATACAATATAATAGAGAATATATACTATATAATATAATAGAGAATATAAACTATATAATATAATAGAGTATATACTATATAATATAATAGAGAATATAAACTATACAATATAATAGAGAATGTATACTATATAATATAATAGAGAATATAAACTATATAATATAATAGAGAATATAAACTATATAATATAATAGAGAATATAAACTATACAATATAATAGAGAATATAAACTATATAATATAATAGAGAGTATAAACTATATAATATAATAGAGAATATAAACTATACAATATAATAGAGAATATAAACTATATAATATAATAGAGAATATAAACTATATAATATAATAGAGAATATAAACTATATAATATAATAGAGTATATACTATATAATATAATAGAGAATATATACTATATATTATAATAGAGAATATAAACTATATAATATAATAGAGAGTATAAACTATATAATATAATAGAGAATATAAACTATACAATATAATAGAGAATATAAACTATATAATATAATAGAGAATATAAACTATATAATATAATAGAGAATATAAACTATATAATATAATAGAGAATATATACTATATAATATAATAGAGAATATAAACTATACAATATAATAGAGAATATATACTATAATATAATAGAGAATATAAACTATATAATATAATAGAGAGTATAAACTATATAATATAATAGAGAATATAAACTATATAATATAATAGAGAGTATAAACTATATAATATAATAGAGAATATAAACTATATAATATAATAGAGAATATAAACTAAATAATATAATAGAGAGTATAAACTATATAATATAATAGAGAATATAAACTATATAATATAATAGAGAATATATACTACATAATATAATAGAGAGTATAAACTATATAATATAATAGAGAATATAAACTATATAATATAATAGAGAATATAAACTATACAATATAATAGAGAATATAAACTATATAGTATAATAGAGAATATAAACTATATAATATAATAGAGAGTATAAACTATATAATATAATAGAGAATATAAACTATACAATATAATAGAGAATATAAACTATATAATATAATAGAGAATATAAACTATATAATATAATAGAGAATATATACTATATAATATAATAGAGAATATAAACTATATAATATAATAGAGAATATATACTATATAATATAATAGAGAATATAAACTATATAATATAATAGAGAATATAAACTATATAATATAATAGAGAGTATAAACTATATAATATAATAGAGAATATATACTATATAATATAATAGAGAGTATATACTATACAATATAATAGAGAATATAAACTATATAATATAATAGAGAATATAAACTATATAATATAATAGAGAATATAAACTATATAATATAATAGAGAGTATAAACTATATAATATAATAGAGAATATAAACTATATAATATAATAGAGAGTATAAACTATATAATATAATAGAGAATATAAACTATATAATATAATAGAGAGTATAAACTATATAATATAATAGAGAATATAAACTATATAATATAATAGAGAATATAAACTATATAATATAATAGAGAATATATACTATATAATATAATAGAGAATATAAACTATATAATATAATAGAGAGTATATACTATATAGTATAATAGAGAATATAAACTATATAATATAATAGAGAATATAAACTATATAATATAATAGAGAATATATACTATATAATATAATAGAGAATATAAACTATATAATATAATAGAGAATATAAACTATAATATAATAGAGAATATAAACTATATAATATAATAGATAATATATACTATATAATATAATAGAGAATATAAACTATATAATATAATAGAGAATATAAACTATATAATATAATAGAGAATATAAACTATATAATATAATAGAGAGTATATACTATATAATATAATAGAGAATATAAACTATATAATATAATAGAGAATATATACTATATAATATAATAGAGAATATAAACTATATAGTATAATAGAGAATATAAACTATATAATATAATAGAGAATATAAACTATATAATATAATAGAGAATATATACTATATAATATAATAGAGAATATAAACTATATAATATAATAGAGAATATAAACTATAATATAATAGAGAATATAAACTATATAATATAATAGATAATATAAACTATATAATATAATAGAGAATATAAACTATATAATATAATAGAGAATATAAACTATATAATATAATAGAGAATATAAACTATATAGTATAATAGAGAATATAAACTATATAATATAATAGATAATATAAACTATATAATATAATAGAGAATATAAACTATATAATATAATAGATAATATAAACTATATAATATAATAGAGAATATAAACTATATAATATAATAGAGAGTATATACTATATAATATAATAGAGAATATAAACTATATAATATAATAGAGAATATAAACTATATAGTATAATAGAGAATATAAACTATATAATATAATAGAGAGTATAAACTATATAATATAATAGAGAATATAAACTATATAATATAATAGAGAATATAAACTATATAATATAATAGAGAATATAAACTATATAATATAATAGAGAGTATAAACTATATAATATAATAGAGAATATAAACTATATAATATAGTAGAGAGTATATACTATATAATATAATAGAATATAAACTATATAATATAATAGAGAATATAAACTATATAATATAATAGAGAGTATAAACTATATAATATAATAGAGAATATAAACTATATAATATAATAGAGAATATAAACTATATAATATAATAGAGAATATAAACTATATAATATAATAGAGAATATAAACTATATAATATAATAGAGAGTATAAACTATATAATATAATAGAGAATATAAACTATACAATATAATAGAGAGTATATACTATATAATATAATAGAGAATATAAACTATATAATATAATAGAGAGTATAAACTATATAATATAATAGAGAATATAAACTATATAATATAATAGAGAATATAAACTATATAATATAATAGAGAATATAAACTATATAATATAATAGAGAATATAAACTATATAATATAATAGAGAGTATAAACTATATAATATAATAGAGAATATAAACTATACAATATAATAGAGAGTATATACTATATAATATAATAGAGAATATAAACTATATAATATAATAGAGAATATAAACTATATAATATAATAGAGAATATAAACTATATAATATAATAGAGAATATAAACTATATAATATAATAGAGAGTATAAACTATATAATATAATAGAGAATATAAACTATATAATATAATAGAGAGTATATACTATATAATATAATAGAGAATATAAACTATATAATATAATAGATAATATATACTATATAATATAATAGAGAATATAAAACATATATAATATAATAGAGAATATATTATCTATTATATTATATAGTTTATATTCTCTATTATATTATATAGTATATACTCTCTATTATATTATATAGTTTATATTCTCTATTATATTATATAGTTTATACTCTCTATTATATTATATAGTTTATATTCTCTATTATATTATATAGTTTATATTCTCTATTATATTATATAGTTTATATTCTCTATTATATTATATAGTTTATATTCTCTATTATAATTATATAGTATATACTCTCTATTATATTGTATAGTTTATATTCTCTATTATATTATATAGTTTATACTCTCTATTATATTATATAGTTTATATTCTCTATTATATTATATAGTTTATATTCTCTATTATATTATATAGTTTATATTCTCTATTATATTATATAGTTTATATTCTCTATTATATTATATAGTTTATACTCTCTATTATATTATATAGTTTATATTCTCTATTATATTATATAGTATATACTCTCTATTATATTGTATAGTTTATATTCTCTATTATATTATATAGTTTATACTCCTCTATTATATTATATAGTTTATATTCTCTATTATATTATATAGTTTATATTCTCTAATTATATTATATAGTTTATATTCTCTATTATATTATATAGTTTATATTCTCTATTATATTATATAGTTTATACTCTCTATTATATTATATAGTTTATATTCTCTATTATATTATATAGTTTATATTCTATTATATTATATAGTATATACTCTCTACTATATTATATAGTTTTATAATCTCTATTATATTATATAGTTTATACTCTCTATTATATTATATAGTTTATATTCTCTATTATATTATATAGTTTATATTCTCTATTATATTAATAGTTTTATTCTCTATTATATTATATAGTTTATACTCTCTATTATATTATATAGTTTATATTCTCTATTATACTATATAGTTTATATTCTCTATTATATTATATAGTTTATATTCTCTATTATATTATATAGTATATACTCTCTATTATATTATATAGTTTATATTCTCTATTATATTATATAGTTTATATTATCTATTATATTATATAGTTTATATTCTCTATTATATTATATAGTTTATATTATCTATATATATAGTTTATATTCTCTATACTATAGTATATTCTATATATTATATAGTATATTCTCTATTATATTATATAGTTTATATTCTCTATTATATTATATAGTTTATATTATCTATTATATTATATAGTTTATATTCTCTATTATATTATAGTTTATATTCTCTATTATATTATATAGTTTATATTCTCTATTATATTATATAGTATATATTCTCTATTATATTATATAGTTTATATTCTCTATTATATTATATAGTTTATATTCTCTATTATACTATATAGTTTATATTCTCTATTATATTATATAGTAATATTCTCTATTATATTATATAGTTTATATTCTCTATTATATTATATAGTATATACTCTCTATTATATTATATAGTTTATATTCTCTATTATATTATATAGTTTATATTCTCTATTATATTATATAGTTTATATTCTCTATTATATTATATAGTATATATTATCTATTATATTATATAGTTTATATTCTCTATTATATTATAGTTTATATTCTCTATTATATTATATAGTTTATATTCTCTATTATATTATATAGTATATATTCTCTATTATATTATATAGTTTATATTCTCTATTATATTATATAGTTTATATTCTCTAATATACTATATAGTATATACTCTCTATTATATTATATAGTTTATATTCTCTATATATTATATAGTATATATTCTCTATTATATTATATAGTTTATATTCTCTATTATATTATATAGTTTATATTCTCTATTATATTATATAGTATATACTCTCTATTATATTATATAGTTATATTCTCTTATTATATTATATAGTTTATACTCTCTATTATATTATATAGTTTATATTCTCTATTATATTATATAGTTTATACTCTCTATTATATTATATAGTTTATATTCTCTATTATATTATATAGTTTATATTCTCTATTATATTATATAGTTTATATTCTCTATTATATTGTATAGTATATACTCTCTATTATATTATATAGTATATATTCTCTATTATATTATATAGTTTATACTCTCTATTATATTATATAGTTTATATTCTCTATTATAATATATAGTTTATATTCTCTATTATATATATATAGTATATATCTCTATTATATTATATAGTTTATATTCTCTATTATATTATATAGTATATATTCTCTATTATATTATATAGTTTATATTCTCTATTATATTATATAGTTTATATTCTCTATTATATTGTATAGTTTATATTCTCTATTATATTATATAGTTTATACTCTCTATTATATTATATAGTTTATATTCTCTATTATACTATATAGTTTATATTCTCTATTATATTGTATAGTTTATATTCTCTATTATATTATATAGTTTATATTCTCTATTATATTATATAGTTTATACTCTCTATTATATTATGTAGTATATATTCTCTATTATATTATATAGTTTATATTCTCTATTATATTATATAGTTTATACTCTCTATTATATTATTTAGTTTATATTCTCTATTATATTATATAGTTTATATTCTCTATTATATTATATAGTTTATACTCTCTATTATATTATATAGTTTATATTCTCTATTATATTATATAGTTTATACTCTCTATTATATTATATAGTTTATATTCTCTATTAAATTATAGTATATATTCTCTATTATATGTATAGTTATATTCTCTATAATATCATTATATAGTAATATATTCTCTATTATATTATATAGTTTATATTCTCTATTATA
Source organism: Bugula neritina (assembly GCA_964035545.1). Classification (NCBI taxonomy): domain Eukaryota; kingdom Metazoa; phylum Bryozoa; class Gymnolaemata; order Cheilostomatida; family Bugulidae; genus Bugula; species Bugula neritina. The sequence goes on along the minus strand of CAXIUT010000236.1, from coordinate 12,175 downwards.
TTATATAGTTTATATTCTCTATTATATTATATAGTTTATATTCTCTATTATATTGTATAGTTTATATTCTCTATTATATTATATAGTTTATACTCTCTACATTAATATTATATAGTTTATAATCTCTAATAAATAATATATATATTTATATATTATAGTATATATCTATTATATTATATAGTATATCCTCTATTATATTATCTAGTATATATTCTCTATTATATTATATAGTTTATATTCTCTATTATATAGTATATTATATATGCATATTATTATATAGTTCATATCTATATATTATAGTTTATATTCTCTATCTATATTATATAGTTTATACTCTCTATCTCATATTATATAGTTTATATTCTCTATTATATTGTATAGTATATATTCTCTATTATATTATATAGTAGTTATATCTCTTATTATATTATATAGTTTATCTATATATATATGTAATTTAAATGTATAGTATATTCTCTATTATATTGTATAGCTTTATAATTCTCTATATATTATATAGTTATATACTCTATTATATTATATAGTTATACTCTCTATTATATTATATAGTATATATTCTCTATTATATTGTATAGTTTATATTCTCTATTATATTATACAGTTTATATTCTCTATTATATTATATAGTTTATATTCTCTATTATATTATATAGTTTATACTCTCTATTATATTATATAGTTTATACTCTCTATTATATTATATAGTTTATACTCTCTATTATATTATATAGTATATTCTCTATTATATTATATAGTTTATATTCTCTATTATATTGTATAGTTTATATTCTCTATTATATTATATAGTTTATATTCTCTATTATATTATATAGTTTATATTCTCTATTATATTGTATAGTTTATATTCTCTATTATATTATATAGTTTATATTCTCTATTATACTATATAGTTTATATTCTCTATTATATTATATAGTATATACTCTCTTATATATTATATAGTTTATACTCTCTATTATATTATATAGTTTATACTCTCTATTATATTATATAGTTTATATTCTCTATTATATATATAGTATATATTCTCTATTATACTATATAGTTTATACTCTCTATTATATTATATAGTTTATATTCTCTATTATATTATATAGTTTATATTCTCTATTATACTATATAGTTTATATTCTCTATTATATTATATAGTTTATACTCTCTATTATATTATATAGTTTATACTCTCTATTATATTATATAGTTTATACTCTCTATTATATTATATAGTTTATACTCTCTATTATATTATATAGTTTATATTCTCTATTATACTGTATAGTTTATATTCTCTATTATATTATATAGTATATATTCTCTATTATATTATATAGTATATATTCTCTATTATATCAATATAGTATATATTCTCTATTATATTATATAGTTTATACTCTCTATTATATTATATAGTATGTACTCTCTATTATATTATATAGTTTATACTCTCTATTATATTATATAGTTTATACTCTCTATTATATTATATAGTTTATATTCTCTATTATATTATATAGTTTATATTCTCTATTATATTATATAGTTTATATTCTACTATTATACTATATAGTTTATATTCTCTATTATACTTATATAGTTTATACTCTCTATTATATTATATAGTTTATACTCTCTATTATATTATATAGTTTATACTCTCTATTATATTATATAGTTTATACTCTCTATTATATTATATAGTTTATATTCTCTATTATATTATATAGTTTATATTCTCTATTATATTATATAGTTTATATTCTCCTATTATATTATATAGTTTATATTCTCTATTATATATATAGTTTATATTCTCTATTATATTATATAGTTTATAATCTCTATTATAATATATAGTTTATACTCTCTATTATATTATATAGTTTATATTCTCTATTATATTATATAGTTTATACTCTCTATTATATTATATAGTTTATATTCTCAATTATATTATATAGTTTATATTCTCTATTATATTATATAGTATATATTCTCTATTATACTATATAGTTTATATTCTCTATTATATTATATAGTTTATATTCTCTATTATATTATATAGTTTATATTCTCTATTATATTATATAGTTTATACTCTCTATTATATTATATAGTTTATACTCTCTATTATATTATATAGTTTATATTCTCTATTATATTGTATAGTATATATTCTCTATTATATTATATAGTTTATATTCTCTATTATATTATATAGTTTATATTCTCTATTATATTATATAGTATATACTTCTCTATTATACTTATATAGTTTATATTCTCTATTATATTATATAGTTTATATTCTCTATTATATTATATAGTTTATATTCTCTATTATATTATATAGTTTATACTCTCTATTATATTATATAGTATATACTCTCTATTATCTATATAGTTTATATTCTCTATTATATTGTATAGTATATATTCTCTATTTATTATATAGTTTATATTCTCTATTATATTATATAGTATATATCTCTATTATATTATATAGTTTATACTCTCTATTATATTATATAGTTTATATTCTCTATTATATTATATAGTTTATACTCTCTATTATATTATATAGTTTATATTCTCTATTATATTATATAGTTTATATTCTCTATTATATTATATAGTATATATACTTCTCTATTATATTATATAGTTTATATTCTCTATTATATTATATAGTTTATATTCTCTATTATATTATATAGTTTATACTCTCTAATATATTATATAGTTTATATTCTCTATTATACTATATAGTTTATACTCTCTATTATATTATATAGTTTATATTCTCTATTATATTATATAGTTTATACTCTCTATTATATTATATAGTATATATTCTCTATTATATTATATAGTTTATATTCTCTATTATATTAGTATAGTATATATTCTCTATTATATTATATAGTTTATACTTCTCTATTATATTATATAGTATATACTCTATTATACTTATATAGTATATACTCTATCATATTATATAGTTTATATTCTCTATTATATTATATAGTTTATATTCTCTATTATATATTATAATAGTTTATATTCTCTATTATATTCATATAGTTTATATTCTCTATTATATTATATAGTATATACTCTCTATTATACTATATAGTTTATTATTCTCTATTATATTGTATAGTTTATATTCTCTATTATATTATATAGTTTATATTCTCTATTATATTATATAGTATATATTCTCTATTATATTATATAGTTTATACTCTCTATTATATTATATAGTTTATATTCTCTATTATATTATATAGTTTATACTCTCTATTATATTATATAGTTTATATTCTCTATTATACTATATAGTTTATATTCTCTATTATATTGTATAGTATATATTCTCTATTATATTATATAGTTTATATTCTCTATTATATTATATAGTTATATTCTCTATTATATTATATAGTATATATTCTCTATTATACTATATAGTTTATACTCTCTATTATACTATATAGTTTATACTCTCTATTATATTATATAGTTTATACTCTCTATTATATTATATAGTTTATACTCTCTATTATATTATATAGTTTATACTCTCTATTATATATATAGTTTATACTCTCTATTATATTATAGTTTATATTCTCTATTATATTATATAGTTTATATTCTCTATTATATTATATAGTTTATACTCTATTATACTATATAGTTTATATTCTCTATTATATTATATAGTATAACTCTCTATTATATTATATAGTTTATATTCTCTATTATATTATATAGTTTATATTCTCTATTATATTATATAGTATATACTCTCTATTATACTATATAGTTTATACTCTCTATTATATTGTATAGTTTATATTCTCTATTATACTATATAGTTTATATTCTCTATTATATTATATAGTTTATATTCTCTATTATATTATATAGTTTATATTCTCTATTATACTATATAGTTTATATTCTCTATTATACTATATAGTTTATACTCTCTATTATATTATATAGTTTATACTCTCTATTATATTATATAGTTTATATTCTCTATTATATTATATAGTTTATATTCTCTATTATATTATATAGTTTATACTCTCTATTATATTATATAGTTTATATTCTCTATTATATTATATAGTTTATAATCTCTATTATATTATATAGTTTATATTCTCTATTATATTATATAGTTTATATTCTCTATTATATTATATAGTTTATATTCTCTATTATATTATATAGTTTATATTCTCTATTATATTATATAGTTTATATTCTCTATTATATTATATAGTTTATATTCTCTATTATATTATATAGTTTATATTCTCTATTATATTATATAGTTTATATTCTCTATTATATTATATAGTTTATACTCTCTATTATATTATATAGTTTATACTCTCTATTATATTATATAGTATATATTCTCTATTATATTATATAGTTTATATTCTCTATTTATATTATATAGTTTATACTCTCTATTATATATATAGTTTATACTCTCTATTATATTATATAGTTTATACTCTCTATTATATTATATAGTTTATACTCTATTATATTATATAGTTTATACTCTCTATTATATTATATAGTTTATATTCTCTATTATATTATATAGTTTATATTCTCTATTATATTATATAGTTTATACTCTCTATTATATATATAGTTTATACTCTCTAATATATATATAGTATATATCTCTCTATTATATTATATAGTTTATATTCTCTATTATATTATATAGTTTATACTCTCTATTATATCTATATAGTTTATATTCTCTATTATATTATATAGTATATATTCTCTATTATATTATATAGTATATATTCTCTATTATATTATATAGTTTATATTCTCTATTATATTATATAGTTTATATTCTCTATTATATTATATAGTTTATATTCTCTATTATATTATATAGTATATATTCTCTATTATATTATATAGTTTATATTCTCTATTATATTATATAGTATATATTCTCTATTATATTATTATAGTTTATATTCTCTATTATATTATATAGTTTATATTCTCTATTATATTATATAGTTTAATATTCTCTATTATATTATATAGTTTATACTTCTCTATTATATTATATAGTATATATTCTCTATTATATTATATAGTTTATATACTCTCTATTAATTATATAGTTTATATCTCTATTATATTATATAGTTTATATTCTCTATTATATTATATAGTTTATATTCTCTATTATATTATATAGTTTATATCTCTATTATATTATATAGTTTATACTCTCTATTATATTATATAGTTTATAATCTCTATTATATATAGTATATATTCTAATAATATATAAGTTTATACTTCTCTATTATATTATATAGTATATATTCTCTATTATATTATATAGTTTATATTCTCTATTATATTATATAGTATATATTCTCTATTATATTATAGTTTATACTCTCTATTATATTATATAGTTTATACTCTCTATTATATTATATAGTATATACTCTCTATTATATTATATAGTATATATTCTCTATTATATTATATAGTTTATACTCTCTATTATATTATATAGTTTATACTCTCTATTATATTATATAGTTTATATTCTCTATTATATTATATAGTTTATATTCTCTATTATATTATATAGTTTATATTCTCTATTATATTATATAGTATTATATTCTCTATTATATTATATAGTTTATATTCTCTATTATATTATATAGTTTATATTCTCTATTATATTATATAGTTTATACTCTCTATTATATATATAGTTTATATTCTCTATTATATTATATAGTATATATCTCTATTATATTATATAGTATATACTCTCTATTATATTATATAGTTTAATCTCTATTATATTATTTAGTTTATAATCTCTATTATATTATATAGTTTATATTCTCTATTATATTATATAGTTTATATTCTCTATTATATTATAAGTATATACTCTCATATATATAGTTTATATTCTCTATTATATTATATAGTTTATATTCTCTATTATATTATATAGTTTATATTCTCTATTATATATATAGTATATACTCTCTATTATATTATATAGTTTATATTCTTTATTATATTATATAGTTTATATTCTCTATTATATTATATAGTATATACTCTCTATTATATTATATAGTATATACTCTCTATTATATTATATAGTTTATATCTCTATATATTATATAGTATACTCTCTATTATATTGTATAGTTTATATTCTCTATTATATTATATAGTTTATATTCTCTATTATATTATATAGTTTATATTCTCTATTATATTATATAGTATATATTCTCTATATATATTATATAGTTTATATTCTCTATTATATTATATAGTTTATACTCTCTATTATATTATATAGTTTATATTCTATTATATTATATAGTATATACTCTATTATATTATATAGTTTATATTCTCTATTATATTATATAGTGTATACTCTCTATTATATTGTATAGTATATATTCTCTATTATATTATAGTTTATACTCTCTATTATATTATATAGTTTATATTCTCTATTATATTATATAGTTTATAATCTCTATTATATTATATAGTATATATTCTCTATTATATTATAGTTTATACTCTCTATTATATTATATAGTTTATATTCTCTATTATATTATATAGTATATACTCTCTATTATATTATATAGTATATATTCTCTATTATATTGTATAGTTTATACTCTCTATTATATTATATAGTTTATACTCTCTATTATATTATATAGTTTATATTCTCTATTATATTTATAGTTTATATATTCTATTATATTATATAGTTTATATTCTCTATTATATTATATAGTATATATTCTCTATATATTATATAGTTTATATTCTCTATTATATTATTTAGTTTCTATTCTCTATATATTATATAGTTTACTCTCTATTATATTATATAGTTTATATTCTCTATTATATTATATAGTTTATATTCTCTATTATATTATATAGTATATACTCTCTATTATATTATATAGTTTATACTCTCTATTATATTATTTAGTTTATATTCTCTATTATATTATATAGTTTACTCTCTATTATATTATATAGTTTATATTCTCTATATATTATATGTTTATATTCTCTATTATATTATATAGTATATATTCTCTATTATATTATATAGTTTATATTCTCTATTATATATATAGTTTATATTCTCTATTATATTATATAGTTTACTCTCTATTATATTATATAGTTTATATTCTCTATTATATTATATAGTTTATATTCTCATTATATTATATAGTATATATTCTCTATTATATATATAGTTTATATTCTCTATTATACTATATAGTTTATATTCTCTATTATATTGTATAGTATATATTCTCTATTATATTATATAGTTTATATTCTCTATTATATTGTATAGTATATACTCTCTAATTATATTATATAGTTTATACTCTCTATTAATTATATAGTTTATATTCTCTATTATATTATATAGTATATACTCTCTATTATATTATATAGTTTATATTCTCTATTATATTATATAGTATATACTCTATTATATTATATAGTTTATATCCTCTATTATATTATATAGTATATATTCTCTATTATATTATATAGTTTATATTCTCTATTATATTATAGTATATATTCTCTATTATATTATATTGTTTATATCTCTATTATATTATATAGTTTATATTCTCTATTATATTATATAGTTTATATTCTCTATTAAATTATATAGTTTATATTCTCTATTATATTATATAGTATATACTCTCTATTATACTATATAGTTTATATTCTCTATTATATTATATAGTTTATATTCTTATTATATTATATAGTTTATATTCTCTATTATATTATATAGTTTATATTCTCTATTATATTATATAGTATATATTCTCTATTATATTATATAGTTTATATTCTCTATTATATTATATAGTTTATATTCTCTATTATATTATAGTTTATACTTCTCTATTATATTATATAGTATATCTTATCTATTATATTATATAGTTATATTCTCTATTATATTATATAGTTTATATTCTCTATTATATTATAAGTTTATATTCTCTATTATACTATATAGTTTATATTCTCTATTATATTATATAGTTTATATTCTCTATTATATTATATAGTTATATTCTCTATTATATTATATAGTTTATACTTCTCTATTATTATATAGTTTATATCTCTATTATATTATATAGTTTATATTCTCTATTATATTATATAGTTTATATTCTCTATTATATTATATAGTTTATATTCTCTATTATATTATATAGTTATATTCTCTATTATATTATATAGTTTATATTCTCTATTATATTATATAGTTTATATTCTCTATTATATTATATAGTTTATATTCTCTATTATATTATATAGTTTATATTCTCTATTATATTATATAGTTTATATTCTCTATTATATTATATAGTATATACTCTCTATTATATTATATAGTTATATATTCTCTATTATATTATATAGTTTATACTCTCTATTATATTATATAGTTTATACTCTCTATTATATTATATAGTTTATATTCTCTATTATATTATATAGTTTATATTCTCTATTATATTATATAGTTTATATTCTCTATTATATTGATATAGTTTATATTCTCTATTATATTATATAGTTTATACTCTCTATTATATCATATAGTTTATATTCTCTATTATATTATATAGTATATACTCTCTATATATATCTATATAGTTTATATTCTCTATTATATTATATAGTATATACTCTATTATATTATATAGTTTATATTCTCTATTATATTGTATAGTTTATATTCTCTATTATATTATATAGTTTATACTCTCTATTATATTATATAGTTTATATTCTCTATTATATTATATAGTATATACTCTCTATTATATTATATAGTTTATATTCTCTATTATATTATATAGTTTATACTCTCTATTATATTATATAGTTTATATTCTCTATTATATTATAGTTTATATTCTCTATTATATTATATAGTTTATATTCTCTATTATATTATATAGTATATACTCTCTATTATATTGTATAGTTTATATTCTCTATTATATTATATAGTTTATACTCTCTATTATATTATATAGTTTATACTCTCTATTATATTATATAGTTTATACTCTCTATATATATTATATAGTTTATACTCTCTATTATATTATATAGTTTATATTCTCTATTATATTATATAGTTTATATTCTCTATTATATTATATAGTTTATACTCTCTATTATATTATATAGTGTATATTCTCTATTATATTATATAGTTTATATTCTCTATTATAATATAGTTTATATTCTCTATTATAATATTATAGTTTATATTCTCTATTATATTATATAGTTTATATTCTCTATTATAATATATAGTTTATATTCTCTATTATATTATATAGTTTATACTCTCTATTATATTATATAGTTTATATTCTCTATTATATTATATAGTATATACTCTCTATTATATTATATAGTTTATATTCTCTATTATATTATATAGTTTATATCTCTATTTAATTATATAGTTTATATTCTCTATTATATTATATAGTTTATATTCTCTATTATATTGTATAGTTTATATTCTCTATTATATTATATAGTTTATATTCTCTATTATATTATATAGTTTATACTCTCTATTATATTATATAGTATTATATTCTCTATTATATTATATAGTTTATATTCTCTATTATATTGTATAGTTTATATTCTCTATTATATTATATAGTTTATAATCTCTATTATATTGTATAGTTTATATTCTCTATTATATTATATAGTTTATATTCTCTATTATATTATATAGTTTATACTCTCTATTATATTATATAGTTTATACTCTCTATTATATTATATAGTTTATATTCTCTATTATATTATATAGTTTATATTCTCTATATATTATATAGTTTATATTCTCTATTATATTATATAGTTTATATTCTCTATTATATTATATAGTATATATTCTCTATTATATTATATAGTTTATATTCTCTATTATATTATATAGTTTATACTCTCTATTATATTATATAGTATATACTCTATTATATTATATAGTTTATATTCTCTATTATATTATATAGTTTATACTCTCTATTATATTATATAGTTTATACTCTCTATTATATTATATAGTATATATTCTCTATTATATTGTATAGTTTATACTCTCTATTATATTATATAGTTTATATTCTCTATTTATATTATATAGTTTATATTCTCTATTATATTATATAGTATATATTCTCTATTATATTATATAGTTTATATTCTCTATTATATTGTATAGTATATATTCTCTATTATATTATATAGTTTATATTCTCTATTATATTATATAGTTTATATTCTCTATTATATTATATAGTTTATATTCTCTTTATATTATATAGTATATATCTCTATTATATTATATAGTTTATATTCTCTATTATATTATATAGTATATATTCTCTATTATATTATATAGTTTATATTCTCTATTATATTATATAGTTTATATTCTCTATTATATTGTATAGTTTATATTCTCTATTATATTATATAGTTTATATTCTCTATTATATTGTATAGTATATACTCTCTATTATATTATATAGTTTATATTCTCTATTATATTATATAGTTTATATTCTCTATTATATTATATAGTTTATATACTCTATTATATTATATAGTTTATATTCTCTATTATATTATATAGTTTATATTCTCTATTATATTATATAGTTTATATTCTCTATTATATTATATAGTTTATACTCTCTATTATATTATATAGTATATACTCTCTATTATATTATATAGATTATATTCTCTATTATATTGTATAGTTTATACTTCTCTATTATATTATATAGTTTATATCTCTATTATATTATATAGTATATATTCTCTTTATATTGTATAGTTTATACTTCTCTATATATTATATAGTTTATATTCTCTATTATATTATATAGTTTATACTCTCTATTATATTATATAGTATATATTCTCTATTATATTATATAGTTTATATTCTCTATTATATTTTATAGTATATATTCTCTATTATATTATATAGTTTATATTCTCTATTATATTGTATAGTTATATTCTCTATTATATTATATAGTTTATATTCTCTATTATATTATATAGTATATATTCTCTATTATATTATATAGTTTATATTCTCTATTATATTATATAGTTTATATTCTCTATTATATTATATAGTTATATACTCTCTATTATATTGTATAGTATATATTCTCTATTCTATTATATAGTTTATATTCTCTATTATATTATATAGTTTATATTCTCTATTATATTATATAGTTTATATTCTCTATTATATTATATAGTTTATACTTCTCTATTATATTATATAGTTTATATTCTCTATTATATTATATAGTTTATACTTCTCTATTATATTATATAGTATATATTCTCTATTATATTATATAGTTTATATCTCTATTATATTATATAGTATATATTCTCTATTATATTATATAGTTTATATTCTCTATTATATTATATAGTTTATATTCTCTATTATATTATATAGTTATACTCTCTATTATATTATATAGTATATACTTCTCTATTATATTGTATAGTTTATACTCTCTATTATATTATATAGTTTATATTCTCTATTTATATTATATAGTTTATATTCTCTATTATATTGTATAGTATATATTCTCTATTATATTATATAGTTTATATTCTCTATTATATTATATAGTTTATATTCTCTATTATATTATATAGTTTATACTCTCTATTATATTTATATAGTTTATACTCTCTATTATATTATATAGTTTATATTCTCTATTATATTATATAGTTTATATTCTCTATTATATTATATAGTATATATTCTCTATTATATTATATAGTTTATACTTCTCTATTATATTGTATAGTTTATATTCTCTATTATATTGTATAGTTTATATTCTCTATTATATATAGTTTATATTCTCTATTATATTATATAGTTTATATTCTAATAATC
>CAXIUT010000235.1:0-20541 GCA_964035545.1 Bugula neritina | reverse complement strand
CCCAACCCCAACCCCCCAACCCCAACCCCCCAACCCCAACCCCAACCCCAACCCCAACCCCAACCCCAACCCCAACCCCAACCCCAACCCCAACCCCTCATATATCTAAGTTAATATTTCATTTATAATTATCTGTTCATCTTATTGATTTCGATATAGATAATTCTATTAATCGATAATAGCAAGTTCATGTAAATTTAAAGGCATCCCTCTGAACACTAACTGTAACGTAAGTTGCGTTATACTTTAAGAAAGTAGAAGGAGTTATCTAATAGAATAAAATGTGCTTATTGTTTAAAAAGAAAAAAAATTAAAACATATCTAAAACAAAATGCCGAATTAGAAAAAGATTATTTAGTCAAAAATATAAAAGAATCCTCAAGAAAAAGAAGTAATATTGAATAAATTTTAGATAAAGAAGTAATTTGAGATGAGTAAACCTTCATAAAAAAGTAAAAATCATCATATTCGACAGATGAGTCAAGACCTTAATCAAAGTATTCATTCTAAGCAAGAGGAGATAAAGAGTAATAGAAGAATTTGGCATAATTAGATGAAAAAAGAAAGGGAAATTAATCATTAAAAAATCCAAAATAGTAAAAATACTGAATTGTAATTGAAAAAAAGAAGCAAAAAGTTGGTAAAAATGATGTAAGTGAGCAGTAAATAAAATATAAAAAAATATTGGGACTAAAGAGTATCTTACATTCAATAGACTAAGAAAAAAGATGTCTAAATAAAAAACAAATTATTTGATCAAACTGTTCATAATATAAAGAAATTGATGTAAAAAGAAAGAAAGATTAAAGAAGAACTTTCAAATACTATTGAACATGAAAAGAAGTTAAAAAAAGGTAGCGAGGGTATTGCTAGTATAAATGGCTTATCTCGAATAAACTAATCGACATAGTTGTGATCATTTATGAAAAGTTTTAGATTTTATGTAGATAAAATGATATAGATATCATAAAATATCTTAAATTTTTATTTGAGAAGGGAATATAAGAGATATAGCTTATGATAACTTTGAATAATATAAGAATTAAGAGTTACTATTGGCAGGACGCATGAGTAAAAGACTCCAGAAGGAGTTCGAAGCCATCCAAAAAAATACACAGGACATGAAGGTCAGCCTACCTAACAATGACCTCACTCTGTGGCATGTTAATTTTAATGGTGCCAAGGGAACTATCTATTAAGGATAGAAATTCACTCTTCAACTTCGTTTTAACAATGACTATGTATCTCATTCTCAATAAAGCCGATATAATCGCCTGAAGTGATCTTCATTGGTCATGTCCCAGTCCATGAACATATCTATTCGAATGGATTTATCTGTCTTTCCATACTTTACGATTGTATTTTATCTCTTATTCTGAGTGGTCGCCAGCCTTGACTGTAAGTTCGATTTGCCTATCAACTTTATCAATGATGAGTAGTTCTACGAAGAAAGTCAAGCCTTTCAATGATGCTGAATTTGTTAAAAGAGCTGCAGGTAGAGGTCCAAAAGCTTTCCTTTGGAGCTATGATGATGACAAAGCTTGATAGCTCTAAGTTAAATTCAGAAATTTAATCATTATCAATTATTTATCAAAATTTCTGTTACTTTTTTCAAATAATTTTCAATTTAATCAATAAAAATAAAATAATGTTTAAATGAACGATACTATTTAATAAAAACCCTCTCAGAATTATTACTACCGGTTAAAACACTATTCTCCCAGTATGTTATTCAGGCAAAGGTATACCTTTTCTTCTCATTCATGACACTTACAGTAATTCAGTACCTTGTGTTGTCTTCATCAATATCATCTTCATCCTGGTAATTATTTTATCATACTTTTCTACAAAGGATACTAAAGATGATTTTGGTAAACTTATGGTAAATTTGGATATTTTAGTACTTTTGTTTATAAATTTCTTTTACTTCTTGACTATATGTATGAATCCTGGAATTGTTAGTGAGTAACATTTGAAATAAGAAGGAGTTAGCAGTTTTAAATATTGTGAGAAATGTAGTAGAAATATTAGTGAAATGAGTCATTGTATGGAATGCGAAGTTTGTGTGAGAGATCTTGATCATCATTGTGGATTTTTTGGGAAGTGTATAGCTGGGGGACAAAGGTTTGCCTTCTATGGATTTATACTGTTTTTGTTTGGAGGATTTATTTTGCTATTAGTAGCTGTTTCTCTTCATCTAAATTGATCTTTAAACTTTGTTTTGTTTGTATTTACATATCTTATAAAATGTCACTAGAAGTCTTTGAAATATTTTATTTACTCTTTTTATTTTTGTTATTTAACTTTCTGTTTCAGCTGTATTGATTTTTTAACTGAATTGATATAACTATTTGCTCATGATCAAGCTTTAATTTCTTCGTATCTAAATATAAAATTCCAAGAGGTTTTATTGATTAAAAATATAAAAAATTGTATGTAATTGAATAAGGATAAAAATCAGTTTAAAATTATTTTTTTAACTAATAAATAATGATTGATTTTTATTTTGTGACTCTATTTTCAATTATTTTAGATTTTTAATCTTCTATAGAAATATTTTTTTTTCTTCTTCATAATAGAAAGAATCGATCAATATGGACAAAGGAAAAAGTTTAATATTTAAGGCTCATCGTAAAGAAAATCGTCTCATAATGATCACAAGTAAAGATGTATTTGAGGTAAAGGTAAATATGATCTTATATAGTAAAAACAACAAGATCCATAAAAAGGTATTTGAACTCTACAAAAACTCTTAATATTCAAATAATCAAGGCTTAAGTCAAACAGAAATAATAAACATTTATACTTAGAATCACTGATGATTTAAATTTTCTTGACATCGTAATTGAAGAAAAATAAAAATTAATAACTATCTTTGAAACTATGGGAAGATATTCTATTATTAAAGGTTTACAAGAAATTGTTACTTAATTTAAGAAAATTGGAGAAGGAGCCTTTGCAGCTGTTTATCAAGTTATCACTAGTTATGGAGATAGATTTGCTATGAAAAGTTTTGAAAAGAAAGGTTTTTTAGAGACTTAGAAGTTAAAAGAATCATTTTATAGTGAAGTATAAGCAATAAAAGCATTGAATAGTCCTTATATAATTCCTTATTAGTATATATTTGAGACTTAAAAGGCTTTTTATTTAAAGATGGAGCTTTTAGGAGATACATTAAAAGATAAAATAGGTCATAAAATGTTGATTAAAAATCAAAAATAGTATATGAAGCAATTATTACTTGCATTGAAATAGATGAAATAAAAAAATATTATTCACAGAGATCTTAAACCTTAGAATATAATGATTAGAAAAAAATAAAACAATGAAGAACAATGTGTGATAATTGACTTTGGATTAGCAACTTTTGCTGATGCTAAGTAGTATATATATTTAAGATGTGGGACACCTGGTTTTATTGCTCCTTAAATTGCTAACTTAACTGATAAGAAAAAGAAACAAAATGTGCTTCTGATATGTTTAGTTTAGGCTGTATCTTCTATAAAATGTATTTTTATTGATTATTTAGGCTAACAGGACGTTATCTCTTGCAGGTAAAAGTGGTAAAGAAGTTATGTCTAACAATAGAAAATGCTATTATACTAAATCTTCATTGCAAAAGTTATCATAGAATTGTAAAAATACCCAATATTTAGAATCTAAGTTATTACTTAAAATGATTGAAACAAACCCTTCAAAGAGGATAACTCCAGAATAGGCATTGAAGTAACCATATTTCAAAAATGAGGAAGACGATGCTGATGAAATTCCAGAGTAATAATGCACTATAAATCTGCATCTTAGAAAAATAGGCAACCCTTTATAAATTAAAAATATGGATAGTCTTTGTTCATCTTATTCTACTCTAAATCATCTTGATCAATCAATTACTTCACAAGCAATGAGAAATATGAGGAATAGTTTGATTAAAGATAGTTGTTTAACTATGGAGTTTGGAGCTAATATTAATATTAATTCTGTTGAAGATGATGGAATTAGAAAAAGTAAACTATCTAAATCTCGCATATCGAAAACTTCAAAAGTATAAAAACTTAAACAAAGCAGATTTTCAAAATTAGGTAAAGATATTTCAAATTTATTATGATAAATATTTTTTTATCATTATAAGCCTTTATAATAGACTTTTTCAATTAAAGATGGATAGCTCACATTGTTTTTAGGCTCAACTCCTTTTTATTTTAGCATCTTTATTAGCAGTTCAGGATCATTTACTGTTTATCTGTTTAAAGTTCTGAATATCTTGTGATCATGTTCTTTAGGTTTGCCAAAAAGTCGAGTTACTTTTACAAGTCCTTCTTATCCTCCTTAAACTTTCCATCTTTGCTTTTAAATCATAAAAATTTAAGCTAAATCGTCATCTCTATCCCTCCATCTTGCTAAATCTAAATTTCTTTTAAAATGTTTGTCTTTGATATGAGCTGCTTTGAGAGTTTTTATGATAGATTGAGCGATTGCTTTTCTTTAATTTTTTATCATGTCTTCAAGAGATCCATTTCCAAATTCTTAAGGATGGCTGGCGATATAGTTTGGAGTATGTATTTTAAAGTTAGTATCAGTGACAATTTTTTTCCAATTTTCCAGAACTGTATTGCCCAAGTTTGATATCTCCATAATTTTTTGAGATATTTGAATTAAAGTGAATTAATGTTCCAGAAGGATCGTTTTTGTTTTTATTGTTGAATCTTGCTTTGACTCCTACACTGGCTGTATTTTATTTATAGAAGTAGAGATCCATTTGATTGAAATCTGGTTCTTTTTAATCAGTGTATTTGAAGTTTCTGTATTAGCACAGCATCTAACAAATCTTATTGTAGTATAATATTACAAATCATAGGTAGAACTTTATATATTCAAAATATCTTTAATATTAAGTATTTCAAGGTTAATTAATATTCAAAGTTATCAATCAAATTAAGCTATTTTGATCTAGTAAAAATACAATTATGTTAAGTTGGATTTTTGGTATATTTCTATTTTATAATTGTAATAATAATAAAAGAAGAATAATAATACTTCTATTCTATGAAGATGATAAAAAAAGCTAAAATAGTCAATCTAAGTTTGACTTCATCTAAAAATTATTCTCCAACTATTCATTATTCTCATTAACGTGACCATGATTTTTTACAAACTCATTCTCAAAAAATAACAAATTATCTTGGGTAAGTGCTATGAAGCCATCAAAATCATTGATAATGAAAAATATAAGGCTAGTAATGATAAAAAAATTAAAGCAGTTGATTCTTATAGACAAACCAAAAAGGAAGAGAAATAAAATGATGTTAAAATTCCTTTGGGAGTTGCTTAATCAATCTAGATAATTCTAAAAAAGTATATTGCAGTGAAAGTTGAAGAAGAACAGAGAAATACTCTGAATTCATCAAGTCAATCAAAGTTAAAAAAGAAAAGGATCAATAATAGGAGTATATTTTTGAGGAAGAATAAATAAAATACTGAAGAGTAGAGAAAAGTCACAGTATAAAGTTAATCATAGAACATATTTTCAGAATACATTTCATAATAATAATATTGGTATTTAGAAGATGCAAGGTAAGATAAATGAGATCTAGCGACAACTTTTATGGTATAAATAGAAAGTAAATGAACAAAACAGGGTAATAAATCAATTCGAGTCAAAATAAAATTTACTGAAGAAGAAATATAAAGACGAGATGATAAAATTGGTGAGAAATAAAAATGTATTTGATATACATCAGTATTTTATGAAAGAGGCATAAAATAATGTTAGACAAAATTTGATGAATATTAATGGAAATACTCTTAAATGCAATGGAGCTAAATCAAAGACCCAGCAATTATCTAAAAAAATAAGTTACTAATAAAGATAAACAAAATTATAAAATAAAAATGAAGTTAAAGAAGAAAGAGTAACTTAATAGCTTTTTAGAAGATATGAGTAAAATATCAATATCTTGGAGAATAGATCAGAATAATCAGTTTGAACAATAAAGCAAGAATAAATAGGATGTAATAATATCGAAAAGATGTGAAAGAGATGACAAAAGAAGATAGGATAAATGAATTGAAGAAATAGATATAGGATTTGCAGTAGTTAAAGAATAAGGTTTTGGATAAGATGGCTAATATGAATCAGAAATACGAGAAGTAGATTTAGGAGATATAATAGAATATAGGAAATAAAATGAGATAAATATCGTCTTAAGAAATGTTGCTAAACGATTAGGAATTAAGAATGCTTAAGGAAGAATAAAATTTTGAAGAATTAGAAATTAATGGGTTTATTAATGATTGAGATAATGAATGATACTCGATATTATTATATTAGTTTTAATAAATATAGAACATAGGTTTTAACAAATATCATTTTATTTATTTGAGAAATTACTTAAAGTATACTTCACCAGTTCCTAGCAATAGATCCCAAAAATAACAACTTCCAGCATAGTTACCAACATTATGGCTATGATGATGGTCATGGAAGGAAGATCCTGTTATGAAAGGGAATATTCTGAAGGGACTCCAAGGAAATTAATATCCTGAATGTCCTTCTGTACTGAGCATTACTTTCCAAAATACCCAAAAGAAATAAGTAAAACAGTGAGCTTTAGATCCCAAAATAATAAATGCTAATCCTGAAGGAGTCTAAATGATGAAATATTTACCACATTAGCAACACCGAAATCGAAAGGATGGAAATATTAGGTTACAAAGGTAAATATTTTTGCAAATTAATGATGTACCTTATGCATTTTATAGAGAGTTGGATAGGTGTGAAATAATCGATGTCCCCAATAAAAAAGAAATCTTCAATGAAATAAACGATAAATAGTTGTGAAAAAATCTACTAAAAGGAAGGAAAATCATCAAATCTTTGTCTTACTTTAAATGTTGTTACAAATAGTATGACAGGTATTATTACAAGTTGATTGACAAGAATATTTATCATAAGTTTAAGAAGATATTTATTCCAATTATTTTGTTACCAGGCCAAGGAGATGATTTATTTATTTTATATTTTTAGTAGCTTTGAAATATATCTAGATATCCAGGAAGGTAAATTAAAAAACTTAAAAATTGAGTTAAAAAATGAACTAAGGTAACTCCAAGAATTAGAAATTGTGTTTTATTTTTAATTTAAGAAGGCCATACTGATTCTCCCATAACTTGACTAATCCATACAATGCCAATCAAAAGAAAAAAACCCAATAAAAGATGATAGAAGTCCTTTATTTCGGTATCTTCTTTTTTATATTTGAATAATCTTTGAGCATTTATCCAAAATAAATCCTTGGGGAGAGTTTATTTTTGTCATATCAAAATATTTAATAATAAAGTTCATCAAATCATTTCTTTTTTATTTTAAGAAAATCATTAAAATATAAGTCACTTGTGCCAAAAATAATATCCCATAGATAACAACTTCCAGCATAATTGCCCTATATTGACGCTATGATGGTGATCATGAAAGAAGGTCCACTAATTAGAGGGAGGATTCTCAATGGACTCCATGGCAACTCATAGCCTGCATGTCCTTAATTGCCTAGCATAACTTTCCAAGCAACCCAGAAGAAGTAAGTGAAGCAATGAAGTTTATTTCCAAGCGTGAATATGGCCAAAGCTGAGGGAATCTATATAAAATAAGATTTACCACATTGCCAAAGATGAGATCTACTGGATGGAAGTATTCTGTTGCAAATGTAAATATTTTATCGTATTAATGATGCACTTTATGGTACTTGTAAAGAAATTTATAGGTATGGAATAGACGATGAACCCAGTAGAAAAATAAATCTTAAAGAAAGTATATGATTAATAGATGAGTTGATAGTTCTTGTAAAGATGGAAAGCCTGTAAATTTTTGTTTGATTCCTAGAAGGGTTGAAGAATAGACAATGAGAGGATAGAGAAACATTTAGTTCATGAGTAGGGTTATAAATTGTTTTTTATAATGTGAAATTCCAGTTACTACGTTGCCAAGGCCATTTTGATCGATTGTTGATTTTGAACCGTTCGTAGTAAGAACTCAAGTTGAAATAGCCTGGGACAAATATTAGGAAACTGAATAATTGTGCTATCAAATGGATAGTTATTTAACCAGAAAAGAAGAAATATGCTTCATTAGATATATTTTATGGCCATAGTGATGATCCGAGTTATCTTCCTCCCCACACCAGAGTGAATAGAAGTATGATAGCTAAAAAGGAATTGAATAATCCTTTTTTTATGATATCTCATTTTTTAGATGTCTATTATTTTTTGGCATCTAGTGATGAGTTACATTGCTTGTTTTTATAGTTTATAATTTAAAATTAATCGACGAGGGAAAATATAATATTAAACTATGATATAAAAAATAATAAATCATTGGATAGGAACTACTGTTGGTGTTGGATTACTTATGGAATTTGGAAGTTTTAAGCTTGAATTTAGGCGACTATGATAAGAGGTTTTCCAGGTCCAACTTATTATTTTACAGTTGAAGAACCTTTATAAGGAGGTTGCAAGACTAATCTTTTTTAATTATACTATGATTCTTGAAGAGTAACTCCAAATTTGTTATTAGAATTTTTATCAATGATTTGCTGACAAAGTATGAAAATCCTCCTTAATTTAGTAAGATGTCAGAGCAGACCCAATCAGGAGAGTTAGGTAAATTTTTCTTTTTTGGATTTTTCTTTGCATGATCATAAAATATTTGTCTCAAAAATTCTTAAGGAGCTATGTCAGTAAATTATTTGATTTCAGCTGGATTATCTGAATAACTATTGACAACTGCTGTTCCTTTGCTACTACCTGACCAGAAATACTTTGTATACAATAAATATTTTCCTGGATCTGCTTTTTATACTTAAATAAAATTATCTGGAAAAGATCTGCCTGATATTGATTTAACATAATGATACGATGAACTATTTTAATCCCATTTTCCTAAAGCTGCAAAATTTCTGGAATAAGATTTTTTAGAAGTTCCTCTTTTGCTGGATTGAGTAACGGCAAGAGTCATAGGGGCACTTTAATCCCCTCTAACTTATATTTGAAACAACTTAGGAGCTAAATGTTAAAACTAGGATGGGACAAAGTTATAATGAGCATTATCATTGATTTTACAGATGTCAACTAGTTGAAAGTAAATAAGAAAATCTTACCAAAGGACGAAGAAGACTCCATCTTTTAAGTTTTTCTGGTAGAATCTTAATATTAAAGAAGCTGTTTATCAGTTGCACTTACTTGATTCCAAAAATCTGTATCATAATCACTGGCTCTTCCTTTCCATTATTTATGTCCCCAAGGATTTCTTAATTTTACTAATTTTACAGGTTTATTATAAACACCCAACTGAATAAATAGAAAATTACTATGGTATAAGCATGACCTTTAACGAATCCTTTTTGTTAAATATCTGAACTGTTTCTAGTTCCACAGTCCTGAAGATATCCTTTTGATAGCCTGCAAGCATTCGATTCCATAGTAGTTATTGTTTTTTATGGAGATTAAGGAATTCGATGGAAATAAACAGGAGCTGAACAGAAGGCATGTAAAACTTAATTAGGTAGTCCTCCTATAATTTAAGCATATGATCCATAGAGTTTTGCCCAACATTTTTCCAATACTAAAACCCATATTTCTTAGTTATTAGCTGGTTGTGCAAAAGCTACTTTACCAGATCGATTTACTGGAAAATAGTCATCAACAACAACTTACTGATATTATCCATTAAACAGAATTCTAGCCATATAAATTCCATTTTTGCTCATTTAAACTGAAGGAAACAAATTCTTTATACGATATCCTTGTTCTGCAAGTGATGCTAAAGCTGATAAAAAGTAACAATCTCCTAATTGTCCTTGAAGAATATCTGCTGGTTCTACTCTATCTTTGATAAAAACTGGATTAGGAAGTATATCATGTATTCTTTTCCATTGAATTGATTAAGGATCAGTTCCATGTTCTCTAAGGTTGCCAAGAGATGTTTTATTGGGAGGAAAATCTTCATCAGTGAATTTTTCATTTGTTTCAGCTAATTTTTTTACAATCTAAGGATAGTTAGATTTCTTTATTTTACGGACATATGTTTCTTTACCGACCATATCGAAAACTGATGAGTTAGCTGCATCTGCAACTCCAGCTGGTAGTAGATTTGATAACATTCCAAACATGCCACCAGGTCCAGGAGGAAAAGAACCCCCACCTTGAGGTAAAATTCCTCCAAAACCACCGCCTCCTCCGATCATTGAACCAATGTTATTTAAAAAACCTGATTTTTGGGATCCACCTCCGTTAAACATTTTAAGATAGTTTCCAATGGATCCGAAGAAAGGTACTTTTTTATAGCTTTAGAAGCTATAGAGACCATTTTGATTTCCTCCTTTTCCCATACAATCCATGCAAGTTTGCATTGGTCCCATTTTGCTATTTTAATTTTAATAAATCTCAGCGGAATATTCGACAGGTAAATGAAATGAACTTGTATTTCTTTAATTTTTAACAGAAAATTAGTCAAAGATATTGCAAATAAGGATGATAATATGTTATATTTAATATTTTTTCTTTTCTGATAAGTTATTAATACAACTTAATTAATTAATAACAATGTCGAAAATGGATTTGGGTACTTCTATGTAGGAGATATCTTTTGAGTAATCTGAGATGAATGAACATATAAGTAATAATGATGTCGATGGACTTAAGAAAATTATATATAAGTATCAAACGAGAATTCAAGATCTGTAAAAATTGTTCTATTTAGTTCAAAAAATAATTCTAAACAAAAAAAGAATAACGATCAACTTAAAGAATAACTAAAATTACTAAATTAAACTTTGAATCAGTTGATTAGTAAAGTTGCAGTCAAAAATAAACATTAAAAATAAGATCCCATCAAAGATTGTAATCTATATGTGATTTAGAAGTGATAAAGAAGGAACTTGATAATTAAATGAGGAAGAATAATCATCTTAAAAAATAGATATAGGCTTTAAAAGCTAAAATAAAGGTTTATGAATCTCAGAAAGTGGGAGATTTGCATAATTAGATTAGAGAGAAAGATAGAGTGATAGATTCTCTTCATCAGAGTTTGAAATTGCATTAGAAAATAGGAAAAAAATAAATGAATCAAGATATTTATAGAAAAGAAGAAGAGGCTCAGAAGAAAATAAATATGTTGAGTGAATAAATTGGACATTTGAAGAAAAAAATTCAAGATCAGAGGAAATTACATGATATTCAAGATAGAAGTATATTTATTCAGCAAAAGAAGATGAATGATTTAGAAGATAAACAAAAATTAATGCCTAAAACTCTCTAAAATATTTCTCATGGACCAAAATAAACATATGAACTCATACAACAAGAAAATAGAAGTTTGAAAGAACAATTAGCTAATTAATAAAAATCAAAGAAAGTTCAATAAAAATACTATAAAGGAGAAGTAGACACATTAAAGAGTAAATTAAAATTATCATAAAAATTGATTATATAATTAAAATAAGAAAGTGGCTCGAAAGCATAAATAGGTGAGTGTTTTGACATTGAGGGTCAAATATTTATAGAAAAATGCATCAAGTGAAAAATAGGTGGTTTCTTAACATCAAGCTCATCAGACATGGACACAATTAGTAGATTGTAGAAGATAGATGAAGGGAACTAGTAATATTCGTTCTGGAGCTATTCGTTTCGATGATTGTGAGAAGTTATCTTAAGAGAAAGAGTTTCGAATAAGTGCATTGCTTTTTAGATATTTTTGAGTAGCATATTACGTAAATGCGTATTACTTATGATATAACTGGGTAATCAAAACAGAATAAAAGACAGTAGACAATCACAAGTTTTTCAATTCCAACTCATTACCAAAGTACCAAAGAAGTTCATATAAATTTATCAGATTACTAGTATATAACGTAGTGGTAGATCTTTTTTAGGAAAAGGAATATAATTTATCAGAATAAGAACATCGAAAGAACAAATGTTAGAAGCAGGAAATTAACGTAATAGTCTTAAATGCAAAAGGCTTCCATTTGATATCAGATCTTATGAAAAAACCAATTGGCTGCTTTGGAGTTCTTGATTCAAGAAATATTGGAGAAAAGGAAAGAGAGGTTTTAGTTTCACTTGGACTTGTACTTAAACGTAAAAATGTATTTGGAAATAGAGTTCAGTCTCTAAGTCGTTTAGAAAAATCTTCTTTAAGAATAATGATAAAAACTTTTCTTGATTAAATTCATTTAATTAATCAATTTTTTATTTCATATAAGAAAATATAGTAGTTAAATAAATAAAATAGTAAAGAAACATATTATTTTAACTTTTAAAAGCTATAAATATGGTATTTTCAGTGTTTAGAAGATAAATTTTGTTCGAAAAACATATTTATCAACCGAAAAGATGATATATATTTCCATATTAAGTTAAAATATTAAGATAAAATATTTTGGTGAGAAAATAATGAAAAACTTTCTTTTAATAAATATGCAAATAATATTTTTAATCATTCAATCATTTCCTCAATATATTTTTTTTAATTGCAATTATCATTTATAGCTTATTACTTCAATAGTTTTGATGTTAATTCACCTTCTTCATTCTTAGTTTAATTTTATTATCTAGATTCTGTCTTTCTAAATTTCTTTTGAATGGAATTCCATACATTTGAAAAAAAACCTTTTTTCCTATTATCTTTATTATCCTTGACTATCCTTATTATCTTTATTATCCTTATTATCCATATTATCCTTATTTTTTACTTATTTAATTTTTGGTCTTTCTTACCTTACAAGTACACCTCTTTTTAATAATTCCTATTGAAATTCAATCTTCAATTTTCTGTACTTTTATCTTTATTACTATGTCTAAGCATATTAACTTGCCATTCTAAACCATCTGAACTGCATTTATATCTTCCAAGTATGTTCGTTTTAAAGTATAGTTCTTTGTTTGCTCGATATTTAGCTGATTAAACTCTAACACCACTGAACAAAATCCCAATCTAATATGAATGATTCCTCTTTAAGTTCATTATTAATTATTAAATTATAGTTTATCTTTTAATTAAATCTAAAAAGTTTACAAAAACTTTTATTTTTCAATTGATTTGTTTCTAAAATGTTATTTGAGCAATAAAGAAATCCTTTTCTTGTTTGATATTGTTTTTTACAAAAATAAAATATAATTTACTTGGACAGATAAGAGACTATTTTATTTTACAATCAATTTTTCAAGCATTTAATCTAAAGAAGCAATGACAACATTTTCCTCAACTAATTTAATAGGAAAGTAAATTTTAGTTGAAACAGTCTTTTTAGAAAAACATAATAATTGAAACACAATAATTTCTCGTCAAAAAAACCTATTCTTATTAATTTTAACCTTTATGACTATCTAAATAAAATAAAATGTCAGAAAAGCAATATATGCTATTCGTTCTAAACATATTTATTTAGATTATTTAATCAAATCTTTTCTTAATACATCTTTCATGACCCAACCCCAACCCCAACCCCAACCCCAACCCCAACCCCAACCCCAACCCCAACCCCAACCCCAACCCCAACCCCATAGAACAGTGAGAAGAAATTTTCTTGATTCGATTGATTATTATAATTTATAGTTATCAAAGATTTATCAATGCTTTTACCATACTTGAAGGTGCTAAATGGGAAGAAAGTTGTGCTGGGTTCGCAGTCTAAATCCAGGAATGAGTTGATGCAGACTCAAAGGTTGATGTATAAAGTAATTCCAAGCAAGTTCGATGAAAATTTAGACAAAATGTCTTTTCCATCTCCATCCGAATATAACATGGTAATCGTCAACAAATAAAGGAAACATGTAAAGGAAAAGCAGAAGAGCTGACTGCTCGTTTTAAGCAATAAAAAGTAGAATGGGACATTCTCATTTGTGGAGATACAATAGTTGAGCATAAGGGAGTCATCATCTAAAAGCCAGTATGGAAAGTGATATTTAGGAAAACTAAGAGCACTGTATTCAAATGATGTCTGAACTAGCAGGAAATACTCATAGAATTTACACAGCAAACATAGTTATCTTTAACTCTGAGCCTCAAATTCGTCACGAGTGGGTCTCAAGAGCAGAAGTAACTTTTGGAAAAGTTGACTTGAATACTCTGAAATAATTTTCTAAAGAAAAATAGCCTTATATTCATTCTGGAGGATATGAGCTATCAGCTCTGAGTGGATCATTTATAACCTCGATCAATGGGTCTTTTCATGCTGTTCAAGGGATAGATGTGTATGGAATCTGTGATAGAATAATCGAGGGAGGCAGGAAATTAGAATGGTTCTGACAGTTCTGATATGAAAACAATCTATTTCCAATTTATCATTTATAAGTATAGATAAATATGGATAAAGATATTGAAAAATAGAACGAAATTTATTGATTTTAGATCATTCAGTCATCAAAACTCACTATCTTCTTTCTCTTAATTATCAACTGTGGCTTCTTTTTCTTCTGACAAAAGTACTTTTATCAACTCATCTTTTTCTGTCTTAATCTCATCGTATTCTGATTTTGTAGATTCTGTTTTTCTAAATTGCTTTTGAATGGAATCCCATACGTTTGAAAAAAAACCTTTTTTCCTATTATCCTTATTATCCTTACTATCCTTATTATCCTTATTATCCTTATTATCCTTATTATCCTTATTTTTTACTTATTTAATTTTTGGTCTTTCTTACCTTACAAGTACACCTCTTTTTAATAATTCCTATTTAAATTCAATCTTCAATTCTCTGTACTTTTATCTTTATTACTATGTCTAAGCATATTAACTTGCCATTCTAAACCTTCTAACCTGTATCTATAATTGCCAATTATGTCTTATCTTAAAGTATAATTCTTTGTTTTCTCGATACTAAGCTGCCTAAACATAAGCACAACATAATAACATCCCAATTTAAATAGAATGACTCATTATTATTTATTATTTATTAATTGTAAAATTATAGTTTATCGAATCTTTCAATCTTCAATACCTTCGATTACTTATTCTTTCGTTGGATTGGCTTGACCTAGAATTTATTTTGTTCACAGTAAACTATTTTAAATTTAATTATTATTTCAAATTTCTTTAGGACGGATAAGGATTTTTACATTTTCTACAGCATATACTACGAGCCTAATATTTGTTACAAATGGGTTTCAAGAGCAGAAGTATCTTTTGGAAAGATCGATTTGAATACTTTGAAATAATTTATAAAGAAAAAGATGTCTTTCTTCATTTTGGAGGATAAGATATTAGCTTTGAGCGACTTTGATATAAAAATATTAAATTAAATATTTATAATAGATGGATCTGGCGCGAGGTCTTTTGGACACATTAATGGGAAGAGATCGTAACCTTCCTTCTAACAGTACTCAAGCACGAGATCACTACTCGAACTCTGACGTAATTTTATTATAACAAAGGTGTGTAAACCATTTCTAATTTGTTTTTGTTTCAATACTCTTTTTCCTAACACTATCTATGACGAGGGTCCTTGCAATAAGAGGCATGATACATATTTGAAAAATATGTTTGATGATGATCCTAGTAGATACTAACACTAGAAAGTATATATTAAGGAATGCATTGGTAAATGATAATTTAAACAGCATGGATCTAGAGACGACTTCAAGAGGTATAACAAAAAACAAAAAAGAATCAATCGACTATTGATGGAAAATCTAGTCTTAGTAATTAAAGACCTCGACAAATCTTAGATAGAATATTGTCTATCGATAAAGATATTGAAGAAATGATGAAGCAAGCTGCTATTTTTGGGTAAAATGGACAAATCGATGATTCAGCTCGATGTCTAGAAGAAGTATAAAGATTGAGAGAGCATCGAAAATAAGTTGATGCAATGGGAGATAATCTCTTGGCTGTTGTTAAACACCAAAAAATTTGTTAAGTTTGTGGGGCTATCCAAACTATTAACGATACGTAAAAAAGAATCGCTATGCATCTTGATGGTAAAATTCATCAAGGATTCCTAAAACTTAGAACATAAATAGAAACTTTAAAAATTAAACTCTAAATAGTTCAACAAAAAATTGATAAAAATAGAGAAAAAAATCAACTGTCTATCGAACCACCAGTTGAAGTCCCACAACAACAAATTGAAATCAAGCCAGTCAATAATTTAAAACTTTAAGAGAGATAAAAAGAAAGATAGCATCGAGATAGAGAAAAATAACATAAATAACATAAAGAAAGAGTTTCAAAGGATTCTCCATAGAAGAAAAAGAAGAAATAACATAAACATAAGTAAGATAGACATGGAAGTCGTTAAAAGAAGAAAAGAGATCGTTCTCATGACCATTATCATGGATAAAAAGGGTATCATAATGATAGAAATTAGAGAAGTCGAAGTAAAGAAAAGCATAAAAAGGACAAAGATAATCGAAAAGATAAGAAACATAAAAGAGAGCATGAGAGAAAATCTCGTTCATATGATAGATAACATCACAGAAACTATGGATGATTTATGTATTCATCGAATATTATTGAATATATATTTGATGATGAAGGATCAAAATAAAGGGAATGAAGGTCCGAAACAAACAGCACAGGTATCTCCTTTGGCAAGTCTAATAAATCCACTTTATCCCCAAGTAGCTCCCCAACTGTTCTTGATGGTCCAGGCCTATTAACTTGATCCGACCATAAGAACACCGTGGTTGATATGTTTATCACAGTTGTTAAATACTCCACTCTTGTAGAGATGCCAATTGGTAGCATCGACTCTGACTGCCATTGGTCTGTGTCTAAGTTTTGATTCCAAGACGTCGCAACCAGTAATAGTAGCTACTCCAGCAATTTTATACTATCCACTCTTGATACTGCAGTCTTGATTGACTGCTTTGTATGGATAGGCAGATTGAACGGTTTGTCCATTTTCTCTGACCCATTCAAGACCTCTAGAAGCAAGTCCTCCATTGCATCCATGGTTTCCATAGTCACCTGAACAATCAACAAGTTGTTGTTCAGAGAGGTTAATAGTTAAATCAGCTTTTTTCAATTGAATTTGGTAGCTTTCATGAGCAGCAGTGGCTGCAAAAGCCCAACATGATCCACAAGCTCCTTGATTTTTGACTCCTGTAATGAGTCCTTTTTATCTCCAATCAACGTCTTACATAAATCCTGCATTAATTGGTTGTTCAACACTGGAAACAGGTGTTTTTTATCCCAGATCTCCGAGATATGTTGCGACAAATTCTTCTTTGGTAAGGTCAGAAAATTGGTTAACTCCTATTTTCCATGATTGAGAAGAATCTGAGTTATGTTTTTCCATGTTTATAAGATACTGAGCGAAAAGATTTGCTCTATAAATGAATTATTCATTTTGTGGGAGAGGTTTATTGTATTATTGGAGATAGGCTAAGTATTTGGCATGAGATCCAGGTTGTGTCTGTTCAGGAGAAAGGTTGTATAGGAGAACAGCAGCAGCGAGGATAGTGACTAAAGCCAAGTGTGATTTATTCATTGGGAGGATTATTAATAAAAGTAATGAAAAATAATTTAAATAAAGAATCTTATAATGAATGATTTATTCATAAAAAGTTCTTGCTTCAAATAAAAAAATAAGTTTTTGATAATAAATGAAAGGAAGATGAAATAGTTTAGTTTGAATTTGAGTTGAGGTATTAATTGTTAAGTTCTATTATTAGGTGAGTTCGTCCAAGGTGAGTTTTGATGATTATACATACCTTCGGGACCCTATGTAAGCTCTTCAGCTTGCTTTTTCCATCTGTTCATAACTTTATATGTAATTATTACCATTACTCTCACATTAGGAAAATATCATCATCTTGATCAATTTTCATCTATAACACACCAACATGCAGACATAATAAAAAAAAGAGCAAGCAATGTTCTTTAATATAGCAGCTTTTCAATTTGTAGAAGTATCTGGTTAAAAAGTTGTTAATCTACATGATCATCATGGTGGAGATTTCTTTGTAATTTATGAGGAAAGGAGATACTTTTAAGAAAAATAAGGAGAATAACTATGGCTGAGTAATAAAATTGATAATTTATTGGGAGAAAAAGTTGATTTAAGGGGCACTTTCTCTCTTATAAAGGAGCCATAAATATTTAGAAGATGATAAAAACCCTTTGATAATTTTGATTCGGTTTATATTAAAACAGGTGAAAAAGGGTCATTTTACTTACCTGGCTGGAGTGTTCCATTGATCATTCAGGGTGGACGCTTAGGGCGGAGCGGGACATTTGCACACAAGTCTGTCGAGTGAGGCCTTATTGTCTCTCGCTATGGGAGACCGAAACAGCAAAATTTCTGATAGTGAGGGTAACCCCTCGCCTTAATTTAAACAAAAGAAAATACAATTAAACCATTAAACCATTAAATTATCATTTTTGACTTGAATAATAACTATATCATAATAATAACTATATGCTGCATTAGTTAATATCGCTTATTGCTCAAGCTGCATTCTTTGTTTTAGGAGTTTACATCTAAAAATGCATTCGCAGTACATCTCATATCAGTAAGAACTGAGTTTTACTCGGGAAAGAGGTAAACAAGTTAAACAAACAACGAGGATCATCGTATGTGCAGTATTTACAGCTATCATATTAGCTTATAACTATACAGATTAATGCTCATCGAGAAATATGGGATTTTTGGAATGTTTTTACTTTAATTTTGACTTGTTGCAAATAATGCATGTATTGCTTGCTAATTCTTTACTTTTTGGAATTCATATTTATGAAAAATTTCTAACTTCAAGGGCTGATTACTCACGCTACAACCTAAAAAATATATTTTTTGTATGATATTTATTATTCTAGGCTCCTTTTATGGAATAATTACTATTTCGGGCAAGTTTCTTTAGAACTGCATCTAACTAAATATCAATTTTTATCTTAGCAATAATCTTTTCAATCAGTATAATTTTAGTTATTAAGGTCATTTGCATAAACCTATAAGAAAATGGATTAAGGGAAAAGAACCGAATTGGAGGGGAAGTCTTGGTCAAATTACATTTACTTTTATTTTTGGAATTTATAGTTTTTATTTTCTTTCTGTTTGGTTATCAGTAATTCCTTCAATAGTTTTGCACTGTTATTGTAACTTTTTGGGTCCTCCTTCAATAAGAAAAGGTAAAATATATCAATAAATAGAAAATTTATATTTTCATGGAGCTTGTATTATAGCAATGATATCATATTGCTATTTATTTATCAGTATTTGATCTTGTGTAAATTATATTAATATTTGAAGTTATTAAATTAGATTTGAAATAGTTATTAAATTATATTTGAAATCATTCTTTTTTATGTATCTTTTTTGATACTTTTTTATTCTACTTAATATTGGAAGATATTTCCTTTTTTCTTGACTAATAGTGAAAATATAGTTGAAAAAGAGTTAGAAAAATGACTGTAAAAAGTTAGATTTTCCAACATTATACTTAAATTTCAAACAAAGGTCTTATTAGAAGTAAAAAAATTAATACTATGATATCTATGGCTTCCATGAGAAAGAGAGGAAGAGATGATTTATTTCTTGTATCTTAATATAGGTGTAAAGTAACTTCATTGGCCATTATTACTAAAGCAGCTACTAGATTTAATTCAACAAAGATGAAGTAGATACTCATGAGAGTGGCAAATCCAGAAAAGGTATATCTGAAAAGTTTACCTCCTTGAATGGCAGTTGAAAAGATCGAGTAAATAGAAAGAGCATAAGGCAGCCATATATAAAAAGTAAGAGAATAAAGCATGTATTATCCATAATACCATGTTGATTCACTTGATAGTTATTTGATGGTATTCAATATACCATTTTCAAAGATAGTCAGGTAGAGTAAAAGTCCTGGAGCGATGAATTAAGGAGTAGCAAATTGTCCTCTAATTGCACTGGTGATTTAATTTTTAGCTATCAATATACCAAAGACAATCATGATGATGATAAAATTTGTTGAAGATGGTTAATTTAAAGATATCCAGAAATAAAAATTTTATCCACTGATTGTCGCTTTTTTATTATTGATCATAAGACTTATTGATTAGTTATGCCACTAATTAACTAGTTGGGATCCTTCATAGCATTTGATAGTAGCTGGTGATTTTAACTAGAAATATTAGGTGCTGAATTATTGACTTGAGTTCATTTTGAAAGAAATGTATGCATATTTTCTTGATGGCTGTTTATTGTAGAGTTTAAAAGTGAGAATATTTTATTATAAGGATTTTTAATATAGCCACCAAGATGATCTTGTTCCAGACATTGACATGTTCTAAGACCACCAAGGGTTCTTTTTCGTTGGCTATGCAGCAAGAATCCAGCTGCCTTCAGGTTTTTATTCAGATATAGAAAGAGATAGTTGGATAAAGAGAAAGAAGAAGAGAAGGTTTTGGAAAATCATTCGAATTGTTAAATAATATATTAATTATTAACTATTCAAATAACAATAACAGGGGTTGGGGTTGGGGTTGGGGTTGGGGTTGGGGTTGGGGTTGGGGTTGGGGTTGGGGTTGGGGTTGGGGTTGGGGTTGGGGTTGGGGTTGGGGTTGGG
>CAXIUT010000234.1:0-16021 GCA_964035545.1 Bugula neritina | reverse complement strand
CCCCCAACCCCAACCCCAACCCCAACCCCAACCCCAACCCCAACCCCAACCCCAACCCCAACCCCAACCCCAACCCCAACCCCTTCTATTGTTCTATGTATAAGAATATTGATTTAAATATTAATAGTTGAAATATCGATATAATTAAACTTGAATTATGAATGATGATAAACTTCTATTTGAAAACCAACTCGTATCAAAGAAAAACAAAAAAATTGATTAAGAATAACCCACCAACAAAAAAGGAAAAAAATACAAAAAAAAAGTACAACCAGAGTCAAACAACATCCAAGAATAAATATAGCAAACTAGCTAACTACATAAATCTAGAGGTAAAGTGAAATAAACGACCAATCATGACAAGCAAAACGATTAAAAAATATTTAAAGAACTCTGTTCAGTCCTCTCAGACTACAAATAAGGCACAATTCTTAAAAAACTTCAATAAAGTAACTTTGATAAAGAATCTGCCTATCATAAATTACTACTATTGCCTCCAGACAACTAAGAGGAATAATAATGGAAAAAAGAGTTAGAATAAATATAACAAATACCAAAAAAGAAATCATAAGATAAAAGTACTTCATCAGCTCCTTCATAAACAGCCAACAACCTAATGAGTGAAGTGTTCGATACCCTTTTGAAGTAAGAGATAAATGGTAGATAATTTGAAGAATTGTTTTAAGAAATAGCCTAGATGATAAAATAAGATCAAAAGGAGCAAGGTGTAGGAATGCTAGAAATCAATAGCTTTGTTGACTAATGTAACACTATTAAACAGACCTTTATCGTTGGTTTCAGATAAGAATTAAGTAATTTTGATGACTTTTAATTTGATTCTACTTCACCATTGTATGCTCAAATCCAACAATTTGTTTAATAAATCATCAATAAACAAGTCAAACAGTAAAAACAACTCTAAGAAGACTATCCCTCCCTAGGTACATCATAATATAGATATAGGTGATGGATATACCTAACAAAAGAGTATAATCGATCGAATCAAACAATAAAATCAAGTAAAAAAAGAAAAATAACATCTATTTACACCATCTAAAAGCATTCTTCCTAAATTTGCCAGATAAAAAAACAACTAAGTTTCCATTTTCAATGTTGATAACAAGTATAACTCATAAAAAGATCTTATCAGTCTGCATAAATAATTTGAAGATGTCCCTATTATCGATTTAAAATTTATATATAAAGCTCTAGCAGGAGACTACAACAGATCTCGATAATTTTTACTTGTAATAATCATATAAATCAGAAACACTACGAATCTAAAAGAAAACAAAAAGTTATTAAATAAATAAGAACTGTACATAAATCATAAACCATCAGCAGTCATAAAAAACATCATAATGGACATAGAAAATAAGAATAAATCGATGAAGAACTCAAACATTTATCTCTAGATCAACTTAGAGATTAAATCGATCATCTTTACAAACTAAGACAAGCTTTTCAACTCACTAAAATGAAAATAAAAAGTAATAACCAAAGAAAAGAACTTGATCGCATAAGCAAGTACATTTAAACTTATTTAGTATAAATGAACCTTTTATTGAAAAGCTATCAGCAGCCTCTAGGATCAAAATAATCCAAAATATGATAAAAAATGATCCTCTCTATGTCGATCTCCACGGCTGGAGAGAACAATAAATCAGCTAACTCATGGACTCCATCCAAAGAATGATCTGTTCAGAAGCCAACATGGGTATCTATTAATCTAGAAAGGTAATGAAAAAGTGAAGATCCGAACTGTACGAGGCAAAAGGACAGCCAATTTGATCGTAATGACTGGCAAGGGAATCCACTCTAGAGGAAACAGAAGCATTTTAAAGCCAACAGTATCCCAATGGTGTCGCTAGAACAGATTAGACTACACTGAATAATCAGATCATGTAAAGGTCTACATCTCAATCAAATGATTAACCCTTATAATTTAAATTATGAAAAAATAAATAAACGCTATCTACGTAGGCAAACCTAGCCTCTCTCGCAACCTGAATTCATACCATGACTACGCATAAGCGGTACATTTATACTAGCTGCTATCAGAAGCAACAAAAATATTACTTAAAAAGGTATTTTATTGATAAGCATTTAGAATGGAATCAGTGGAAATCAAGTTCTATCATAATATCTCAATCAGTGCAACAAAGGATAAAATGTTCTACTTAAATCTTATGGATCATTCAGCAAATCAACCATTTGCAAAATATGTTTCCTCTATAACTTTATAAAAATATTCGAAATAGACCAAAGTCAAAGAAATGGACTCGATTACTATCAACTATCTCGTTTGCTATGCAGTGATTTCCCTAAATAGTTTATACAAAAGTCAGTTTCTCTTCTTTTGCCTAAATAAGATTCACAGCAAATGTATAAAACCTTACAACCTAAAAAAATACAACAAGCTATCTATCTATTTATGGTTTATACAGAATATATATAAACCCTATCTTCATATTTCTAGCAAGAAGAATAAATAGATTTTTTACAAATCTATAAAATAATAGTAAAGGAATAAATAAAAAATAATAAATAGTTCAGCAAACCTCCCTTCTCAGTCTTAGTACAAACACTCCTAAACATCATGAAATAAAAATAACTATTCAACCAACAACACAACAATCTAATCTTTGTCACAGAATAGAATATATAGAACTTTTTCAGAGATGCCTAAACGATAAATCCTAGCAGCAAAGTCAAATTACAATAGATATTAAGAGGAATTCTCCACTGCCAAGAATACATCAACATCGTATAATAAAATTTAAACATGTTTTAAAATTCACAAATTTGGGCAACAGACAACCACAAAATACTATCATCAAAAGAACATTAAACCCCATTGAATGTCAAAAAGAAAACAACTAAAAAATGAAACTCATTCAATTTATATTTATCTAATTAACATCTTTGTCAAATAATCATACTCAAAGTTTTATAATAATAATAAATAGTCAATGGAGCGATGCGCCAGTCAAGCCTTCGAAGATGGATTTGAAAACTACTAAGAAGATAAAATAGATTTAGTCAAAGTAGAAACAGAAGAAACCATCGAACATAAATTAGTTGTCACAGAACAAATGATCAAATTCATTCCTCCCCCACAGTAAATCAAATAAAAATCATACTCACTACATCCAGATATGGTTACAGGGTACTTCCTTCTTACCTAGGTGGGCGCCTAAAATCAGTCTATCCAAACCCATCCCTCTCACCTTCCACCAAGATCTCATCGCATAAGCACTCAATGCCTACAATAGAACTAAACCAACAGAAATAGAACTACTATATCTCGGTCCTCACTTTGATACCACCTACTCAGCATGGAAAGTCTATAAAGTATAATTTCCTTACAACTATATGGGATAACAAAAAGTGACACTTACTAATCGCAGGTTTACAGGCATGAGTCCATAAACTAAAAAATCATAAATAAAATTCGACTCAGTATTCTAAAGTGGCAACCTAGATGCCGTCTTCAAAGTATTAATGATATAACTAAGGTAGATACGAACGAATATGATTGTTTTATGAGAGTAGATGCCAATACTCGAGGACACTTGCAATGGTACTACTTCAAAATAACTAATATCAAAGCATTTACATAATATAAGATAAATATCTGTAATTTTCAAAAATCAAAAACTCTTTACACCAGAGGAATGAAACCATACGTTTATTCGCATAAATAGCACTAATCTTAAGGAATAAAATGGTAACAAAAAGGATAAAATATCGAATACACAAAGAAAAGATCAAAAACATTTGAAGTTTTATTTGGTAAAGAATAAATGGATGACTAAAATAAATTATTTAATCTTTCTTTCAAAATATCTACAGAATATCAAAATGATACACTAGAAATAGCCTACTGTGCTCCTTATAGCTTTACTAATCTAACGTAATTTATCAAAACAACTGTCTCTCAAAATAGATAAAGAAATATCATCAGTTAGTAACATCTTTGCACCAGTCTGGGAGGATTCAAAATTCCTCTATTAACTATCACTAACTCTGTACTTTAAACTTAAAATGCCTATAAACACTAAAAAACCTATAGTGATAAGAGATTAATTTGCGTAATGGGTCGCATTCATCCAGGATAAGCCAACGGATCTCATGTTGTTTAAGGATTCATCAAATGGCTTTGCAACTATTCACAAGAATCACAAGAACTCAGAAACAAATATATCTTCAAAATAATACCCATGTTCAATATCGATGGAGTAGTTATGGGCAACTATCGAACAGGATTATCAGGCAGAGACTTCAATCGATAATTTATTAGTCCAGATTCTAGTTGGTTTGTCTAAGTCGCTCAAATGAAAATATTTTTACAGAAATGCAGATGGATCTATCAGAAGAAATTTTAGTTCTTTCTTGATTTTCATGGACACACAGTTAAAAAAAATGCATTTACTTATGGACCATAATACCCTCTTACTCACTCCAAATACTATGAAAGCAGGTTAATACCTAAATTACTATCGAAAAGAACAGAACTTTTTCGATATTATTCTTGTAGTTTCAAAGTAAGTCAATATAAAACTTCAACTGCTCGAGCAGTGCTGCTTAGATAGTTCAATATCCCCTTTGTTTATACTATTGAAACATCAAATGGAAGCTATTTTAATCAATAAGTCAAATAAGCAACGCCTTTTTCTATTTAAAAATGGATTTTATTAGGATAGAAAGTATGTTAATCTCTTTTTGATTATTGGATGATAGTAAAATAGATAGAATAGACTCGCTAGAAAAGAAAAAAATAAAGAGAAAATCGTTTAAAAAGTAAAAATATAATAGCTAGAAGATCTCATTCTTCTTCTTTCAGAAATAAAAGTAATATAGCAGGTAAAAAATCAAAGCTTAACATAAATTTAAATTTTGATCTTCCCATGTAAAAGAAAAATTCTATTTTGAACTAATTAATCACATAAATAACTGATTAGAATAAATCTAGAGTCAATTGCAGTGATGATGAGCTAAGTTAAGGAAAATCAGATAGTTAGAATAGTGAAGATGATATTGATGTTCAATAAATCAAGACTATGGTTTATGGTTAAAAAAAATTAATAAAAAAAATAAAATCTATCAAAAGTGTAGTTGAATAAGCTTAAAAGATACCCAAATAAGGAATGAAAATAATAAAAAGAGGATCTTTTATGACCTAACTTGATGAATAACTTCTATAATAGTCAAGAAAAAGACCTATTCTTGAAAGAGTCAGAAAGAATCCTTTTGTTAGAAAGAAGATTTACACGATGACTAGTTCTCCTTCTCCTCCTCATCCTCATACAACAAAATAAATCGACCCGAATGCTACAGCCAAAATAATAAATCTTAATTTTTTGATAAATCCAATATAAGTCTCAAATACTACCTTAGGATTTTAGAAAAGAAGTAAACTAAAGACATAAACTCATGATGAATCAGTAAATCGATCTAATAAGTTATAAAATAACTAAAGTTTTCGAAAAACATATTACAGTCTTCAAAAATAGACAATTAAGAAATAATTAATTAGAAAACTAACAGTCCAAAGCAATCCAATGATCCAGACAAATCCTACCTTCAAATTTCAATAAATAGTTGGAAAAAGAATCTTTACATAACTATGATACATCTACCTCATATATAAATAACTTACTGATCATACTAACATTTATGACTAATAATTTATCACTAAAATACATCTAATAATGGTTATATTTATCACAATCATGCCCAGAAACGAGTTGATGGTTCTCTTGGAAACTTCATCTCTTCAATACAAAGCAATGTTCCATCCTCATACAGAGAATTGTTAATATAGGGAAGATTCAGAAGAGCTGGGCCTTGACGTACCCGTCCGAATTTGTCATAAACAGAACCATGGCATATGCAAACCCAACCATTATATGCTCCCAAATATGGTATAGGGATACATCCTAAATGAGTACAAACTGCAGAACAAACCAATATCTGAGTACTACCAGCTGTATTCAGACAAACTTCACTCACCTGATCAAGAAGAGTTGCCTTTGGATACTAGTTTTCTTCCTGGTAGACTTACTGTTGAGTTAATCTTCTGATAAAAACAGGAGTTCCATTCCATACTATCTGCAGTACTTCTCCTGGAGGAATTTCTGAGATATCGACTTCCAAATATGTATTTCTATCATATCTGGTCCATCCATTTAGTCGGCCAATGGCAGCCACAGCATAGAGTCTTGCTAAATTAGCCAGAGCAGCATAATAGACTGCACTCAGCATATAAATTTGTGTTCTTCTGATATCAGTTTAATGTTAGTTATGTACTCTATTCTAGTCAAACCAATTATCAATATTAGCTTTAAAATCAATATGATCTCCAAAGTTTCCAGGTCGAGCAGGAGTCACAAAGAAACTATGCTTGTCAGGAATAGAATGATTGATGTTAAGCTTTTTGTTTGCACGCTAGTTATACTAAGTGATAAGACCAAATGAAAATTGACTTTCTTAGTGATATAAAGTGTACTTGAGATAAGGGGTAAGGTTTGTTTCAGTTTTGATAACAACATCTTTTATTAACTATGATTCAAATTGATATTTTATTAACTAAAACAAAATGATTAAATACAACTTTATCATTTGATAATATGTCCTTAATGAAAGTTTGTAACTAATATCGTTTTTCATTTTTCAATATCTATCAAATTTTACTACTAATGACCCCTTAAGACAGAAATGACATAAATAATATAACTATCATCCAATCTAATTTTCAATTCTACCCATTCTATCCTCCAAACTAAC
Source organism: Bugula neritina (assembly GCA_964035545.1). Lineage (NCBI taxonomy): Eukaryota > Metazoa > Bryozoa > Gymnolaemata > Cheilostomatida > Bugulidae > Bugula > Bugula neritina. The sequence goes on along the minus strand of CAXIUT010000234.1, from coordinate 9,232 downwards.
CAACTCTTCCAACAACTATCTATTCTACTTCTCCTATTTCTCCAAAACATTTAAAATATTATCATAACAAGGCATTCCTTCGTTAGTTATACATTTTTTAGCAAATGTCAAATCAATACCAATACATTTCTATATTTTTATCGACTAAGATTCAGCCTGGATTTTGCCTGCTTCATCTGACGTCTCAACTTGCGATACTCACTAGTACTCTCATGCGGCTTTATCTATTGAACCTTTACTATCAGTTCTTCTGTTTTTTATCGAATCTAGTTGATTTCATTGTTCTGAGTATCAGCAATATAATTTTGCACTGTTCTTTTTCTCATTTGAGAAGCAGCCAATCCCTGGGTAAGAAAGATAGATTATTACTTACTCATTATTTATAAGAATATACAACTTTATGCGGGTTATAATAGTTGATTAAATGAACATGAACTAAACCTAAAAGATAGTAGATGTAACTAGATATTTAAGCTAGAAAAAAGTAACAAGAATGGAACACGAACTTCAAGACATCCACATCAAAACATAATACCTCAAACAAAGCAAACACAAAATAAAAAAAGATATTTAATTCTATAAAACAGTCATCGCAAAACTAGTACCTTCTCATCTATTCTAGTCCTTCATCTACGACCTAGCCCCATAGTGATCATCAGCACAAATATATCATATTAATTTATTATTCCATTATTATAAAAACTAATAGAAAATGATCGAATAACCTACATTTCCACCCGCATTCACCACCCTCATCACCACCATCATCACCAGCTAACTACAAATAGATCAAATCAAAGCATCAATTGATCTATCGTAACTATCAGAATTGTTTAAAGTAGTGGATCATCTAGAATGCTAGTAGATATTTGTTTAGGATCTTTATGCTTTTCTTAAAGAAAAGATATAGTTTTGGATAAGAAAGATCTCAAATTTATTAACAAATATTTTGGATTCAATAAATATTCTAAACTAGATATCGATCTCTTCCAAAATATGTTTTTCCAGTTTGCTAATCCTAAATCTATTCACTCAGAAAAAATATATAAAGCAGAATAAGGAATACTCTAACTAATAAAAGTAGCACTAAAAAGTTATAAATAAATATAAATACAAAGAAATAACGTTATTAATGATTTGTAAACACTAAAACTATGTTTAAATAAATTCTATCCTCAAAGCCAACTATATCTCACTAAAACAATGCTTGTTTAAGTACTAAGTTGTCTTAATATTTACAGCAGACTAAATATTAGTTTATTAAGTAAGTATCTTCTGGGATAAGATGTTGAACAACTACCACTAAAACACATTTTTTGGAAATAATAATCAATAAATCTAGATAAAATGGTTAAGTAATAAAACTATCAATAAAAAATCATATAAAAAAATAAATAATTAACCTAATTAGATATTTTAAATCAAATCGACAATATGGAAGTCATATACCTACAAAAGAAATAAAAATATATCAATAAACTCAATCAACAGATATTCCTTTAAAAACAAATAAATTAGCAGGTCTAATTCATAGAAAATCTGATCATAAATAAAAATAAATAATCAAAAATTAAAGAAGTTCAATGTACCCTCGAGTAATGCAATAGTAAAATGATTTAAATATCAATCACTTCTTTAAAAAAAATATATAGCCCATCAAATAGAATTCTAGTCATAAATAAAAAAGAGACATAGAATAAATATTGAAAAGGTCTCTCATCCCCTACACCCATAACATTGAATAAAGAACAGGGTAAATAGATTCTCTCATGAAAAATAGATCCAGAAATCATTCTAGAGAAGAAATCGTTTCAAGGGCTTCTTCATCTGCCAAACTAAAGATCCAATAGATTGAAAGAAAAGTGTTAAATCGAATGAAAACTAGTCAAAATGGAGTTAAAGCACCATGAATATCACCATTAATGGAGATACACGTTCCAAGTATTCAAGTTTAAAAAGAAAATGATTGACTAACTTATAATTATTCAAGTTTAAAAAGAAAATGACTGATTAACTTATAAATATTCAAGTTTAAAAAGAAAATGATTCATTAACTTATAATTAATTTTTAGCTCAATATAGCAAATTGGAATGAAAGGCTAAGAGAAAGTGTCACTCTTCAAACAAAGAATCAAAGAAGCTCGGTCCAAAATGAAAGAATAAGATAATGGCTTTCCTATTGCACCTTGCATCATTGAAAAAAATCAACTTTCAACCAATGAGCCATCTGAAGAAAAATTCCAAGAAGAAAAGCTACTTCCCAAGAGCTTTTTACACTCTATAAATGACAAAGATGTACTTAAAGAAGAGGAACTAGGGAAAATAGACTAATAAAATTGGAAAGCTATTGATAAGATGAGTCAATCTGAACGTGAATAAACCATCAAATCTCTACAATTCGAACTGCCAAAAGTCTTTCTGAGCAAACTAACTAAAAACAAAGCAAATCCTGTTAAAACTAAAGCCTAAAAGAAAGAAGAATAATAATTCTCAAACAAAACTATATCATAAGAGAATTAAGCGGTAAAAAATTAAAGTTGGAAATAATACCTAAAACTAAATCTTAAAGACTAAAACCTTGAATACACCTAAAATACTTCTGAAGAATTCATAGATTTTAATAAGTTAGCTTTATGTGTAGGTTCATAAAACAACCAATCTCAAGTGACAGGAGGTAAATATCTAGACTACTGGATGAAAGCTATTACTAACTTAGCTACAACTAAGACAAGATAACTCATTTATGTAAATAAGGTACCTCTGCATGTAGGTCAACTTGTCCGATAACTTATAAAAATATTATTCCTTTCTCTAAAAATAGTCAATTCGACTTCTTATAAAAGTGTATTTCTCTAACTCTGTACGTCACTTGCTGAGGTGATAACAAACATGAAAGATTACATCAATAAAAAAACTAAATCGTAAATAAAAAGCAAAATATCTATCGCTATTTCTAGAATAAAAATACTTGATATTTAATAAAAAGACAAAAACGATATCAAAACCTCATTAAATTTTATTTAACTATCCCTCTCTTAAGATGATTAAGATGTTCAAATCAATAATTGGCTAAAAAGTATTGATGCTATAGTTTAGCTATCTTTATTAGAAGAATCAGAAAATGATGGATATTGGCTTACTACTTATAAAAGTGTTGATAAATGTGGAGATCTTTAATAACTTCTAGAGTACTTGAAGTTTTTGTATTAGTTTATCAATAAACTTATCATCAAAAGAAATAAATAATCATATGTCAACATTCAAAATCAAAGACAACTATGGACTCCTTCAATATAAACATTAGTATAAAAATTCATTCAAAGTAGTTGGGAATATTAATCCTTAGTATATATTCCAAGTCGTCTTTCTCTGTAGATTCATCGGTGGACAAAGTTGGCAACTTGTATAAAATATATCAAATACTCCAGGATAAAAAGCACAACTCATCTGTTCATTTCTCCTCTTCAATACTTTATCCGATTTAAACGGAAAAACTATCTCTGAATAACAAATAGCTTCTTTATAGCATGTCTTTGAATGGATCAGTCAATATATACAAAAAAAGGTTATTTTAATCAATCCCAACTACATTCTTTCAACTTTGCTTTAAATGTTTCTTCTCGAAGACTAATACTACTCACAAATTAAACAAGATATACTCAAATAACTTGTTTCTAAGGTACTGAATCATCCACTAACTATCATTGACAATGTACTATCAATCGAACAAATCAGAACTTTAATCAATAATTTCAACTTCAACTCCTTTGGAAATCAAGTATTTGCCTCTCTCTTACTTCATGCATCATGTAATTGTAACTAATAAAAGCAGGCATTGATACTAAGATAGTCGATTTTACCAGGCTACAGACAGTTCCTCAACATTGAACTTGATTCTTCACTGAATAAAAATAAACAAAAAGATATTTTGAACAAAGAATTGAAAGAATAAATCCTTTAGAAAATACAAAATTAAAATATGTAACTAAAGAAATAGAGCTTTTTGATTCAATACTTATCATGATCTTCATAATATTAATATAAATTAATTTCTATTATGATAGAACAACCATTCTACTGTGACTGGAAACCCAATATCCTCATTCTTGGACAACCATCCGGCACCATAAAAGCATTCACTGCTCCTTCAGGTCCTCTAAAAATCAACTAAGATCAATAATAACACTCAAATGAAAATAAAATTCCATCAGCCATGGCCTGCTACAACGGAATCATCGCCTTAATTGATTGTAATAATGCAGCAATATAGAGAAGGGATGTCTATGGGTCGTTGGTAACATTTTCAGACAGCCTGTCAACCTCACAGAGCTGATAAAAGTTAAAGCAAAAAGGGTTTATTTAGGAGAAGGGCAACTATTATTTGAAAGTAAACGTAAAGATATCATTCTTGTGACATGGACTAGTAAACCTGAGTTTAAGAGTGAAAAATTAAGAAAAATTATATTATCAAATGGAACTTATTCAGGACTTATCGACGCATATTATGTCGAATAAAACATAAAATAAGGATCAATATGGTACTACAGCTCAGTAAAAACCCTCTAAAACACAGTAAAACTATATCAATTAAACACAAAAGATTAAGAGTTGATTCGTTTTCCAATCGGCAAGAAGACATCTATCATTGAAACTCCAAAAGGAATGAGTCTGGGTAAATATCACGGACTAGTATGGACCTAGTAGGGCAGATTATTCGGCTGGGGATGTAAAAATTTGGCTTTAGGACTAAAAGAATACAACAAAGTAAATATAAATTCTATTTAGAGTTTCTATTAGTCATTATAAGAAATAGAAATAAAAGAGCCAATAGTAAAAGCTTTTGCATCAACAAGTTATTCAATAGCTTTAGGAATCGATGGGAATGTTTATTAATGGGGCATGTACTTATATAATAATGAAAGAACATTAAAAGGATAACATCTTCTGGAGCCTACTCTAGTTGATACTAAAAAATTAAAATTTGTTGATATCAAAGGATACTAATGTAAATTTGGTGGACTTACTTCAGCAAATTAGTTGTATATATGGGGAAAAGGATTGTCAGAGATAATAGGTGGATAAGAAGGCATTATTTATCACTAACCATATCATATAGTTAAAGATAAGTCTACTAAAATAATTGATTTTTAACTACAATAAAATTCAATAATACTTTTAGTTTCTAAAGATAAAGGAAATCTAAATAAATAGTAAACTTATTATTTCTCATAAGTATTAAAAAAAGTCAATATCAAGTTATTTCCTAATAAAATAACATGTAAACCTAATTCTCAACTAAAATCAAGAAAACACTTAAAATATAAAAGTGCTAATTGTACTCCTTAGTTACCTAAAAATAGTGAAGATTATATTGATAGATTAATAAGTTATAAAGCAGGAAAGTAAAGATATTTTTAAAATATTCAAGATTAATAAAAAGTATTTAAAAATATATTAAACTAATCTAGACCTCAATTACCTTTAAATATGATAGAAAACTAGGTAAAAATAAAAAGAAAACACACAATTAAAAGAAAATAAAGACATAGAACTGTCAATAGTGCTAGATAATCTATAAAATATTTAGTTTAAACATAAAAAGCAGATAGAATAATAAGAGATCATTACAATCATATAAAACATACAAAAAGTAATAAAAAGAAGCTAACTATGCCTACCAACAATAAAACTCATAAATTATTAAGTTATTAATAAAGAAGAGATGCAGCACAGTAGAGAAAATAAATATTATTACAATAAAAATATTAATAATGTATTAAAAAAAGATCTACCCATAAATCACTTGTTATCAATTAACCAGAACCAGATCAATGTATTGTAGCTATATCTTAAATCTTCAAAAAAACATTTATCACTTCTTTATTTATATCTAGTTTAAATAAAGCAAAAAAATTAAAAATGAAATAAAGAAGTAGTAAAAAATGTTTTAATAAAGTAGCTAATAATATGAAAAATCTATTATATAAACAAAGGGCATTAAGTATACTTAAAACATTAAGTTAATAAAAACCTAAATCATTTGCTCTAATCAAAAAAGTTATAGGAAATGCCATGAAAAAATGGAAATCAAACAAAATATCATCATTAAGAAAAAATATCATATCATCTCTGGTATAATACTCTTTAAGAAAAAAAATTAGTCAAGAATTAGGTAGTCTTTGGATAAAAACCAGAAAAATATAGAAAGTAGGAAAATGGCTGAGCAACTAAAAAAGATAAAGAATGTTTCATATGAAATGTCAATGGAAGAAATTTTTATTATTATACATCAAACCAACTCCATCCTTCTAAAATAAAAGTCCACTGATATGCAGATAAGAACTCAACTTCAAACCCATCCAATAAAAACATAAACCAGTCAAATTAGAAACAGTACTAAGTATAAGCCCTATTTGTAAACTAAAACTTCCATTTCCAGTCACTTTGTCAACTTTGAAAGAGAATAAATTGATGGCATAGAGATAAGATTATCCTGTTTTGAAAAGGTTTTAAAGCTAGCTTAAGAAAAGTATCAGTTGGGTTGAAGCAAGTAAAAGCGATTGGAAAGTTGAGACTTTTTATCGACCTTTCGATAGAAAAAGTACACATGGAGGTATAGTTGATATCTTGCTATATTCTCATCATTACGACTTCTTTTTCAAACCAAAAAATAGCTAAATAAACATCCCTGATAACATGAAACAAACTGAAAGATGGGTCTCCTAGTAAAGAAAAATATACACAAAAGTACTAAAAGATATAATTCACGTCCAATGGAAAGAATTCTGTACAGCCAGAAAAGAATACGAACTAAAACTATCTCTTTTCATCAGAGACAACTACTAACAGCTAGCCTCATATCGTTGGAAATATATCCTCGAATTCAATAAAATCAAAGGCAATGATTCTATCTAAATAAAGAGAAAATAAAGATAACTCAATAGACTACTCAAACTAGTTAACTCTTAATCATTACTTACCAATGATGTTATTCCAGAAAAACATAAAATTCTTGAATGTTTTTCAAAGATCAAAGGAGCACCCATAGCACCAGTATTTGAAACATAGTTAACCCACCAAAAATTCAAAAAACAGTTCAAAATATACTATGAACTGGTTTTAAATAGAGCAAAGTATGTTAGGAAATTTTATAGTTGATGTTTTATGACTGTAAAAAGATCAATAGATATCATTATCCAAAATAAACTCATCTTCTCGCCTACCGATTTACTAGTTCTACCAAGGATCAAACCTCTGCCCATCCATCTCAGGATTACTCTCCTTACTTTTCATTTTGAATTTTTGAGAAGTAGAAATAGTTATTTTTTTACTAGAATTCTTATATTTCAATGATTTATCAAGCTAACTCCCTATCTTCTGAAATACTTTCCGACGAGGATTCACATGCTGCACATTGCCCAACTCCTCGATGATAGCAGACGAATCATTCATATTTACTTAGCTATCATCATATTTTATGATTTTACTGTTTTAGATATAGCTATTCATGGTGGCTTTAGGATAATAGTCAGAAAATTTATCAAAGTAGTATGGTTATTGATATTGTTTATTGACTGATTTAGATATCCATTTTCTTTTAGTCCCTTTCAATGTATTTTTGTCTATCTTTGGACTTATCAAATGACTTTGCTCACACAAATCTATACTCTGATAGTTATTCAGATAGTTCTATCTTATTGAATTTTGTTAGTTCAACATTGTTCTATTTTAGTTAAGTCTTTTCTATTTACTTAACTACCGTTTCGAGTTAACAGTTGGGGTCATATTTTTGTTTTTAATGAATTTTAGATCACATATATTGGGTAGAAGACAATTGAGTTCAGGTTGTATGGAGTTATTGTAGAAGCTATTGCTGCCAGTAACTATTTTTTTTTGTTTAACAATTTTATTTTTTTATTGTTTCTAACAAATACCTCTTAAAGGCTAAAATTTATCGTTTTAGGTGATTTGATGATGAATATTTTATGAGCTTATATCTTTGATTAATTTTTTAGGACTATCGATAGTTTTACTAGAATTAAGACTATTAATAGTATCTAATAGAAGATAATGTCTTCCCCTCAAGATAGGTGGAACTCCATCTTTATTATTCTTTTTAAGATAATCATTTACAGATTATTTCATTTCTTTTAAATTAGCTTGAATCTTAGATATATGAGGTTAGTACCTATATTGATTTTTATTCATTAATTATTATCACTATCATCATCATAAGATCATTTCTGAATCAATGTGCCATCAGCCAAATCACTTGCCTCCACTGTCGACTTCATATCCAATGGCTTCGGTGGATACCCTCCTACCAAACTAAATGAAGATAAACCACTCACTGTCGCTATGTGATTATGCACTTCTTGAAGTGATGAATCGAGATTCGCCTACATAGTTATAGTAGTTCCGTTAGATAGACGCACTCTCATAGTGGTGACTTCTTTGTTTTTGTTGGGTTGTAAGATAAAATTTTAACATGCTTTTGATTTTTTAGCAAATTTTGTCTATTTTGCTGGCTCTGATAAAGAAACTCCACTTCCTGAAAATTAAACATATGCTGGAGGAGGTGGTGGAATATATTTCTATCCTGTCTTATCACTCAAACTAACCGATAGCTCTCCATTGGGGTATTTCTTTCTTAGTTCAGGTGGAATATATCCTTCATTTAGTTTTTTCATAAACTCTTTGTTTTTAGGGTCACTGTAGTCATTGAAATCTCCATCATCTATCGTATATCCATTTTAATATAAAGTTATTTTGACCACATTACCTCCTTTTCCCTTTTCTTCTTTAGAGTATTCTTCTGGAGATCTAGATAAAAGAGAAGTTACTTTGAATTTTTTTATGCTTTTTACATGATACCTGCAACATCTGGATTGATGACTCCCAATCCACTGCTTTATCCTCCAGTGTAAGAAGTAGTATTTTTTTTCTTGTCGTCTCCTTTTTTTTCTAAATAGATTAAGAAGTACAGTCTTTTTTATAGTCTGAGAGGGTCTTGAAACTCATTCTTAAATCTTTTTCAAATAATTATGAACTATTGAAAAGCTAAAGAGTTTATAAAAATAATTTTATTTTAGTTGATTCATTCTCATACATAAATACAATATTGACTATTCATCTAAATGATTATATTTGATTTACAATATCTGGGGTTGGGGTTGGGGTTGGGGTTGGGGTTGGGGTTGGGGTTGGGGTTGGGGTTGGGGTTGGGGTTGGG
>CAXIUT010000233.1:0-18628 GCA_964035545.1 Bugula neritina | reverse complement strand
AGGAAGAATGATTTAGGAAATTTCAAGTATTATTGTGTAAAGTGTTATAAAAAATATAGAACTATTATGTACTACTAACTCAGAAAACTATAAAGTAATTAAGATAATATTTGTGATAGTTGCAATTCTCATAAAGAAATAATTCTTAATTGATTGATTCCTTCATTTTATCATCAACCCTTATCATCAACACTTATCATCGATATAAACATAGAATAACATAAATATTTAAATGATTATCATTATTTGATGGTGCATTTTTAGCAGAGTTGTAAACTTTTCTTCTTTATTTTTTTTAACCGATTTAATGGTATATCTACTTTTCTTTTATGGCATCTGAGACAAGTTAGTTGAAAGGATTGTATTTTTGTTCCTCGGCATATTCCGCACTATTTTTTCTTTTTGAGCCACTAGTAGAAGCAATGGGGATGGAAATGGTGTCCGCATGATAGTTAGAGGTTGGGTCTTTGATCTAGACAAATAGGACAGTCATATTAACTGACACGTTTATGAGTTTTAATCCAATTCATTTAGAAAAATAGCTATTCTCTTGACATCTATGGCTCATGTTTATTTTATTTCTAATTTCTTGCTATTCGCTATGGATTTTCCTGCACTCGACTGCTCGCTTTGCATCTTTGATATATGCAGCAACAAGATAGAATAGCAATTATGCTGGCAACAGTTGAGATAATGCTTACTAAGATGATATATAGGAGTGAACTCTAGGTGGTTTTTATTTGATTTTTAGATGCGCAAGTTGATACTTGTTCATATTTATCTCCAGATGGATCCATGTCACAGCATTTCTATATGCATTATTCATAGTTATAGTATCTTTTATGTGAACTTCCTGAGGAGTGGTAAGTTGATATGGTGCATAAGATGAATTGATTGACTTGGCATCCAGATGACCACATGAAGTTGAAATTGCAGGTGCTATTGTTTTGATTTGTTTTAAGTGAATTTGATGGACAGGAGGCGAGAGATAGAGTGAAGAGAGTGAGGAGGATGAAATGAGTGATGATAGTGTTCATCAAATTTAAAATAATAGATTAACTGATATATATTAAAATTTAAATAAATAAAATGCTAACTGACAGCCAACCCCAACCCCAACCCCAACCCCAACCCCAACCCCAACCCCAACCCCAACCCCAACCCCAACCCCAACCCCAACCCCAACCCCTGGATTCTATTGATTCTATTGACAATATTGATGCTATAGTTGTGATAAATACTCGTTAATTTTAAATTTAAAAAATGCAGCAAGCGATTGAACCACGTCCTTACAAAATCGATTTGACAATATGCCAGAGAACGAAGAGGATGTTAACTTCAGTTCGAAACAAGGGAACAGAGAACCAATCAACAAATCGACTGAAAAGAGACAGGACTAGAAAGTTAATCCACTTAACTGTGGGAAACAAATCAAAATAATAACAAAAGCAAAAACCATAGACTAATCCCTAGCATAGTTTAGGCATCTATCTGAATATAGCTGTTTCTTAATTTAAACTAGAGCAGCAGAACAGACTGATATCGCATATGAAGACTAATAGAGATTTGACTCGGTTGAGTAGATAGTTGAATAAATAGAATAATTGGTCTTTGAATAGATAGACTTAAATTGAAGAACAAGTGTCTGGGCAAATCAACCAAGAGAGATCTTAGATGTTGAGTAGTGTATTGCAGAATTAGGATATTTAGGAAAGTAATTAGTGGTGGCAGTATTTGAAAAATAGTGGGGATTAGGAAAGGTCAGAGATTATTTAGCAACTTAATAGAAATAAAAAGAAAGTTGCTTATTTTAGTTAGTTGCTAGAAGATAAAAAAAATATATTTATTAAGGAAAAATAATAGACTGTTTAAAATTATTAAAAATATCTTAAAAATATCGATAAATTGTATCAATAATAACTCAAATAAGCTTAAAGAATAGATAATTAACTTAAATAAATAGTTGAACAAAGAATGTCAATTTAAAATTAAGATCATTACAGAAAACTAAGAGCCAAAATCAACAAAGACGGAAGAAGAGGACTCAACTATTCACCTAAACAGGTCAGTGTTTTTTCAGGAGCAAGTGACACGATACTTCTCTCAAAAATAAGTTCCTAGAGATAGAGTTTAAAACCACGTTAGAAGATAAGTTTTGGTTCTAAGATAAGTTTTGGGTAAAATATGAGTTTTGGGCAGAAAAGACAGCTAAAGAAAAGACATAGTAGTATCAATAAATAACCAACAGATGAATTTCTTAATCCAGGAAGAGCTCGTATTTCTATAAGAAAGAAAAATTATAACTAAATATGATTTTATTTTAGAGATATAAAATAGAATATCAATTATTGGATGGTTTTCCTAGAATTTGTAATTCTTTAGTAAGTCCTTTTTTTTATAATTATTCTGGTAATGTTTTTTAGTAGGTTGAAGTAAAAGAAGCAACCCATGCTAGAAAAACTGCATACATAGAAACAGATTTCTTTATGCCTCTAGTTAAAATTGATGATTTAGGATGGTTATAAAATTTAACAAATCTTGGCATTCTGCTAAAAACAAATGTGTAGAATAGCAATGTTACTGCTGTACAGCCAACTGACCACTTGATTTGACTACTTTTTTGTTATTGGAGTTGTTAGTCGATAACTGATTGCATTTTTTTATCTAGTAGAGGGTGTTGTGATATTTTATGGAGAGCTGCGGTTGATGGCAGATCAAGCCATGTTTTGTAATATTCTTATGTTATTTTTTACTATGTGAAGAGATTCTATGAGTTGTCTATTTTTGAGGAATCCTATCTGAGTCTTTATATCAAGGCGTTTCTTGTTTTTGGATCGTTTTTCCATGGAGCTTTTAGGTTGTCGTATTTTTGATATCTATCCATTGAATAATTAGCTTAATTATAAATCTCGATTTTTGACTATTACGGTTAATTATTTTATTGACGATTTAGAAGAATAAAACTCTATGTTTAACTTCGATGAAGATTTAAAAACGTTTGTTTCAGGAGCGCTTTCGGGTATTTCCCAAGTTTTAGTCATGCAACCTTTTTAAATAATTAAACTAAGACAAGTAAATGAACATGATGGTTAAGTTAAATATCGAGGATTTATAAGATCATTTAAAACGATTCTTGAGGAAGAAGGGTTATTTTCTTTCTATAAAGGTACTTTCTTTTTGTTAAAGGTATTTTATAAAATATAAAGGAACTAAATCTCCATTAATTGGGTATGGATTACAATGCTCAATGCAATTTGGCTTTAATCGCTATTTTAGAAATGTTCTTGCTAAAATAAATGGAAAATAATCAGATTCTACTTTATTTCTGGCCAGTCTTCTAACTGGAATTCCCAGTGCTATCTCAGTTGTAAACTTTTCTTAAGATAGACACCGGCTGACCATATTAGAATTTTAATGCAAAAAGAAGACCGAACTACTAAATAAAATTATCAAGGATAAAGTCAAGCAGTGAGAGATATTTTTAACAGACATGGAATAAGAGGTATTTATTTGGGTTTTGGAGTTACTTTGGTGAGATAGATTTTAGCTATGGGTATTTTTTTTACTAGTTTTTAAATTATAAAAAAAAAGATGAAATATGATCATTAAGGAGGTCTACAATAAAAACTAAAAATCATGATAGCTGGTGGAATAGCTGGGTTGTCTTCTTGGATATTTGGTTATCCAATAGATTTTATAAAGACAAAGATCCAATCTCAAGATCTGGATAATAAAACTTATAGAAATATGTTTGATTGTTTTTTAGTTAACTACAAGAAGTATGGATTGAAAGGGTTTACAAGGGGACTATTTACAGTTTGTTTGAGATCTATTCCTGTAAATGCAGTAGGATTTCTTGTGGAAGAAGAGGTGGCGGATTTGATGGAGAGGAAGGTAGTTGGTCATGAGATAGTTTAAAGAGTTTTATGATTTTGGAACTTTTAAATAAATATAGAATTATTATTGAAATTTATGTATTTTTATCATTCTTCTTCTTCAGCTTATAAATTAAGGTTGATATGATTTTATTCAGCATCGAGATGAAGGTCATTTTCTGAGCCAATATGATGCTAGTCTTATTATTCTTCATTTTCTTATTAAGCGTGTTCTTCTCCATTGATACCTATGACAAGATTATCTATCTCTTCAAGAGAAAAGCTAGATGAATTATCTTAGTCAGATTATTAACTTTGAACATTTCCAATCATATTGATGTATTGTTGATATCCAAACCCATAATGATCTATATTATTATTGAAGTTACTTTTAGGCTTATGAAGATGAGCAATGACTTCCTTTGATGTCTTGAAAGGCACCAACTCATGCTCTTCTGGAAGTTTTACAAAACAAGCTTAACAAATATCAAAATTACACTATCTATCGATGTAGACGAAAGGACCAAGCAAGTGGGCAGCTGTTCCACAAAAATCACAAATTCTGGTAGTTGCTATATTGACTTCTTTTGAAAACTAATGCGCATAAAGACAAGTAGCTCTAGTACAGGGGGTGATGCGACAGGTGGTACAATAGTGAACAAATTTATCTTTAGTGCTGCATTATGGGCAAATAGTTCTGCATAATCCTTTGTCTTTGCAGCCAGAGCAAATGGCGTTGAGGATGTCTTCGTAAAAGCTGTGTCCGTATAATGCAACCATGTCATCTCCATCGATAAAGAAAAGGTTGTGTCCTTTATCGCAGCGATACTGTTTGTAGTTTTATTATTTTTATTTCCAGTTAAGAGGAAGGTATTTACAATAATTGCTGTGAGAATAAAACGAATTGAGTGATAAAATAAATTATTTGCACTATTGTGGGTTAAAAGGACATTTGAATTAGAGTTATACTTCTTTGCATTCAATCAGGTCGAAGGGTTTTGAACACTTGAAGGGACATTAGTTGTTATTTCTTTTGATGCAGTTCATGCATTGAAAGCAGTAGGTTTGACCGCAACGTCCTTTGCAGATATATGGTTTTTATGCAATATAGTTGCAAATTGAACATTCGTATTGGGCTGTTTTTTATGTTGATTTTATGTAGGTTTTAGGCTTAAAGGTGCGCATCAGAAAACAATATCACAATAAGTACAAGATATATATATTCAGAGTTTAATGAAAGAATTTATAAATAAACAAATTATTAATTATCAGTTGATTGTATTTAATGAATCTATAAATAAAATATGGTTGTTAATCTGATCATGAATAAGTTTATCTTTATTCTACTTGTTAATTATTAGATAGATCTCTTAATTCTAGCAGAAATAACGCAGGTGAAGACTAGTATTCTGAACCACTAGAATTCATATAAGACACATTTGACAGACTACTTTCATTCGATAGTGATGATTCGTTTTCTGAATGTTCTTAATTTTATATTTCTGGTCTGTATTAGATGGCAACCATCGGTCGTATCAATGATTCTTGATTATTTTCTTATTCTTCTACAAATTTATAAGTATCGTCTTCTTTGAAGTTTTAACCAAGATAATGGAGTTGCTCTTTTGACATTTTATCAAGTCTGAGTGAGCTGGTTTCAGGTACGTTGATGTAGCATGTTTAGCAAATATCTATGTTACACTAGCGATCATTATAGACATAATTTCCTAGTTTACATGCTTGTGTACCACAAAAATCACAATATCTATCTTTTTAGACTTCTTATTTATAATATTTATGATTAAACAGACATGCCATTTTGGTACTGGGAGTTCTTCGGCAAAACGGACAAAAAAGCATCAACTTATCTTGAGAACTGCATTTAGGACATATCGTTCTGCAGATATTGATGTCACCGCAAGAGGAGCATTTCGATGACAATGTTTTTTTCTTAAAATTATATCGATAAAGCATAGATAAATCCTACCCATCTAAATAGTATAGTTCATGTCCTTCATCACAGCAATATCTATCGTAGTTGAATTGTTTATTTTTCATGGTCTAGGTTATATATTTGCAATCCACATGTTCGTAAAATTCATTAAGACTTTTTATGGGTTTCTAGCATAGTTATTTATTGAAGGGACACCAAAATTATTGATTGATGTTTTGGCAGTAGGTTAGTTCGAAGGGTTGCTATGAACATAGAAATGGACATGAACGTCTAGTTAGTTTTATTTTGCTAATGCAATCTAAACAAAAGGGTTGTTGGCATTTTCCATTGCAGATAAAGGGTTTTGTTGTAAATGTATAGCATATTACGCATGTGTACTTTTAGGTATGTTCGGAATGCTTTAAGTATTGCTTTACCCAAAGACTTCTCATAATAATAAATATAAAACATTGAGGATAAGCTCAATATCAAAGACCTTTACCATTGATAGCTTATTCATTATAATCAAGAAAGATAGTAATAAATAAAAAAAGATAATAAAAACTTCAAAAAATATTGAACTTTTCTAAAGATTTGATTTATTTCAATATAGAAAGTTTCAATATTATCTAATCAACTTTTTTCCAAAGAATTATTATATTTTTCTAAGATGATATTAATCATAATGATTTTTTATTCATTAAAATTAGTTTCTGAATAATTTAAATAATAATTATGTCTTTTATAAAATAAATTTATCTGAAGAATCAATTCATTTGGCTGGCAAAAGACTGCATTAACTAAAGACTTTCAATTTATTTCATAGGAAATATTTTTCTTAACATTTTAGCTGCTTCCTGCATATCTCTTCCAACTACTAGCATCATAGAAATAGAAAATATATCATAGAAAGTTGTTAGTTTTTTAATTTCTGTAAAATCGAAAGTCTTAAATCTATTCATCATTCTTATCTTTTCCATTTATTTTGATCTACCGTCTGGTTTCTTCTTTCCGTGCTATATTTCATAAAGTTGTTCTTAGCACATGACGCATTTACATTAAATATGCCAATGTTTTAAAGAGGAAGTTCTCTTAAAGTAATCATATTAAAATTTATAATTTATAAAGAGTTATCTTCCTTACTTTATTTATCTTATCGAAAAGATAAACATTGTAGTGCCAATGCAAAATCTTTAACAATTATTTTAACAACAATGATTCAACATAGATATCTTCTAGTAAAGACCTACACTGTCACTGTGTTAAACTTTTAATCCAAAGGATGATTAAAAACTACTTAAAGTAAACCAATTTGATTCTAAAATATCTTACATCACTTGATAATTACTAGGACTTACTTATTTTCTTGATATTTATGGTAAAAATGTTAGAGTAATACTTGATGATAGTTTTTATAATTTTTATTTGAATTATTAAGAAGAATTATAGAGTTGCTTCATATCCATCTTCATTGAATTATCTATTTATTTTGAATTCATTTTAATTCCTTAAAAATGATTTTTTCTATCATCTTCTATACCAAGAATAGGTCTCTCAACTATCAGTATTTCTCCAGGATTTATTTTTCTTTTAGCTATTATTCCCAATCCATAAGGACTCTTCCCTATCATAATATCTTTTGAAAAGTATTGACCAGTTTAATGATACTTAAATACTCGATACCAGTTGATTTTATTTTCTTTGAATCCTTTTTAAATCTATAAAAATTTAATTATTTCTTTTTAAGTCGGATTATCAATAAACTATTTATTTTTCTTGATGAAATCAAACATCTAAGTATATTTTTAACTAAGTATCAGATATTTAGCTTTATGATAGATTGCTTTTTTATTATTTGCTTATATTTTTAAAACTTACTCGATGATTTGTCCATATTATTTTATTAAATTAAGTTTATAACAAGTAATGGCTTTATTTAACAAAAACTTAACTTTGTAGTCATTTTTATTTGTTCTATTTATTGCGTCACTATATAGAAGATAGGCATCGACAAATTCTTTCTTATTCATTTTTTCAATACCAGCTAAACGCATTTATTCATCTAAATCTTTCTATTTTGCTTATGTTTTAGGTTAAACTAGTGTAGAAGCATTTTAGATCGGTTTAGTTGATGATTCACTTTAAAATACAATATCTTTTGGATTATCTACTCTCAATATTTTAGTTCCTGTAGCTGATGTTTTATAAAAAGGTTCTTTTAGGTAGATTTTCGAGTTAACAGGAAAGAATTTATCATAGTGTGCACCTTTCAAGTCAAAGTTGTAAATACTTATTTATAAACATTCTTGTCCTGTATGGTCTTAGCATAGTCCACTGATAGCTGATAACTTGAAACAAGGATAGATAAATTTAAGCTCCAAATAGTGTCCTTTATGAGTTTTTTCAAGAATAAGGTCCTTTATTTTTATTCTTTTTAGAGCACTGAGAGGTACGACTTTTGTAGCTAATGGTTTTGACGAGGTCATACTATAGGATGTAAATTCAGAGATCTGCTCATGAGAATATGCTCGATACTCGAGAGCTTTACTTTTGTAGTATTGGTAGATTTAAGTATACTTTTTAGGTTTATTGAGAAGACTGCTTTCTTCCATGATTTATTTTGCTATGATTATATAATTGTCTCTCTTTTTAACATGTTATCAAGTGCTATTTTTCTAACTATTAATAAATCACTTTTATCAATATTAACAAACTTCATGGTCGAAGTAGTCATCAGTTTGAGTTATTTAGATTTCGATGATAGTTTAGTTAATTTTTTATAAGTATTGAATAATATTAATCAGAGAGTTTTCTGTTCTTAATTATTAAGTATGATATCGATAATGTTTTATTAGCTACCATGAATAAAAATAATTTTTAAATTTCTTAAAGAATAGAATAAAACTATTAATAAGTATTGAATATTAACTTGAATCTATCAGACTAAGTCAGTCTTAGAATCTCAAGCTTAGTTATCATTAAACAAAAAAATCATAAATATTGAATGTTTGTCAAAATCAATGATATTTCTCAACCAAAATTATATTTTTTGTTTATAAGTAGAATGGCTAAGGTCATTTCATTGAAAATTCAATGAATTAGCCTCAAAATTAAAAATTTTCTGATTTATTGATATTATTATTTGAATTGACTTTTTTTTTTTTAATAAACAGGCATTCAAGGACAACTTGAAGCCAAAAATCAAATAAACAAAAAAAAATTAATGAAATAAAGACATAAACGATCAATTTTTTTTATGCCATATGGCATCTCCACTTTCCTCTTCCTTCAGGCAGGGGAACCTCTCAATCTGAGGACTCGCCTCCTCCTCCTTTATTTTTATTGAGGACGGCGAGTCCTCATTGTTGTCCTCCTCCTGGCTGCCCTCCTCTTTCATCTCCATTGGTAGGGGAGAGGGCCGCCTCGAGGAAAAATCAGGGAGTCGGAGGGTCTCCAGATAGAAGACCTCAGACTCCCGATTGATCCTCTAGATGGAGGAGGCATAGTGTGGATGGGCATCGACTTCCTGGGCTATCTTGGCCCTCAGGAAGTCGATGATCCCATCGACACTATGGTGTCTCAGCATCATCTTCTGGTGGTGGCTCTTGATTTGATGAGCACTCCTGCTCTTAATCAGCCGCGCCAGATGGCTGAACACCTTGACCCTCTTCCTCTCCTACCTAGAGTCGAAGATGTACCTGAAATTGGTCAGGTACGTTATGTAGGAGTAGTTCTCCTAAAGGTCCCAGCCATAAAAGCGATAGTGGCTGGACTGCTCCTTGAGGACCTTTAGGAGGCGCCTACTCTTTACTTTGACTTCCTCTTTTCCTTTCTCGGATTCTTAGATTTTTACTTATTTTCGTGGTTCCTGTTCCATAGTTTACTCGGCAAAAAAATGATTATAATAAATAAAAAGTGCAGAATATTAAAAAATGCCATTTCATAACCAGTAGATAAAGAGTGGGAATCTTTATCTTTTGTTTATTGACTTTTAAACTTAGTTAGATAAAACATTTATACAAAAAAAAGGATGTTTTATGAAAAATTATAAATTAAAAAGATAAGAAAAATGTTTTGATGGTATCCATGATAGTATCTAAATGAATAACAATAAAGAACTATAAATTATCATTTTATCTTATGCTATTAGCCTTTCTCCAAGGCCTTCTTCTCCTTCTCATCGAGATTACTTCCCTCTTGATCTTTCTAGAACATCTTTAGTGACTTGGTAGAAAAAATACCTAAAAAGAAAGCCTCCTCAAAATCGGATATTCTTGTCTTTCTTTATCTCGATCCTTTTTTGTTAGATAGACATAATATACCTCTTCTAAAGCAATAACATAGGTGATTATCATATGCCTCGAGGAAAGCTAAAAACAATATTTTCTAATAGTACTGTTTCTGAAAGTTATTTATTTTATTTATGGTAATCATAGGTATGGTTTCGATATTGACTGCGATAGCAAGAGTGGCTGATATTGCTTTTTATTGATTTCTTCAGAAGTTTTAATTTACTAAAAGATATCTTAATGATTTGATTTGGGTCAAAAGATAATTAAATAAATAGCTCCCTAATAATTAATTATGAGATGTATATGACAACATCATACATTCGATATTTAACATCTATAGATAAAACAGTTCGTCGAGTTCTGATCTGTCCAGATAAATATAAATTCTCTTTAACTTCATTAGAAGTCGGATCAGTAATAAAAAATAACCTTCCTACTCATTGCTAATCTAAAATAATCACATTAGCTGATGGAGGATAGGGATCGCTAGAAACTATTTCAACAAAATTAAAAGGAAGTTGGATTAATTGTCCAGTATATGATCCATTATGGAGAAATATAGAAGCAAGTTACTATTAAAGTTAAAATAATGAATCATATATTGAAATGGCAAAAGCTTCAGGATTACCTCTTCTATCTAAATAATAAAGAAATCCACTTAAAGCAACTACATACGGAACAGGGCAGCTTGTTTTGAATAGTTTGAAAAGAGGAAATTAAAAAATAAATCTTTTGATCGGAGGGTCAGCTACTAATGATGGAGGAATTGGATGTGCTGCAGCTTTGGGATATTAATTTTATGATAAATAAGGAGTAATAGTTAAACCGATAGCTTAAAATCTCATAAAAATTAAAAATGTTTAGCAGAAAGATAAAAAAATTGAGTCTTTATTAATAAATAGTAAGATAAATGTTTATACTGATGTGATGAATATTTTAACTGGACAAAATGGATGTTCTTCAGTTTATGGACCACAGAAAGGAGCAACATAAAAAATGATTTAGTAACTTGATGAAGGACTATAAAATTTAAATCGTTTATTTAAGTAAAAATATGGAATAGATGCTAATTTGATATAAGGAAGTGGAGCTGCTGGAGGTCTTGGAGCTGGTTGCCTTGTTTTTCTAAAAGCTCAACTATTGAGAGGAATCGATCTTATCTTTTTGATTACCTAGTTTTAAAAACTATTAGAATGGGCTGATCTAGTGATTACTGGTTAAGGCAAATTTGATGGACAAACAATGGAAGGGAAAGTAGTTAAAGGAGTAATTGATCGATGTATAGCTAAAAATAAACCTGTTATTGTTTTATGTCCTATTGCTGAAGATATAGTATTTTCAAAGGGAAAGGTAAAGATAGTTTAATTGCTTAATAGTGTATAAAAGAGAGTAATTGATCCTGAAGTTACTAAGAGAAAACTTTAAGAGGCAATTAAGTTATTAATATAATAAGACTAATGATAAATGATGGAAAAATATTTGAAACAAAATTAATACTAGTTCATAATGAATTTTATACTAAAATATTATCAATATCAAAAATACATATTTAAATCAGTTGTTACCCCATTTCAATAAATTCAATCACCTAAGACAACATTTAGCAATAATTTATTTTTTGAAATAAAAAACTAAATGTTTTTTTAGAATAAGTATTTATTATTATTATTTCTTGTACATTATAGGAAATAATTCTTTAATCAAAAAGTAATCATATTTTAGAAAGTAAGAATAAGTTTTGTTTCTAAGAATTGTTATTATTTACTAACAGAAAACCATAAGAAATGGAGATATAACTAACTTGCCCTCGTTGTTCCTCATAATACCGATAAAATAACCCTCCTCGCTTGCTTAGCTGTGGACATACCTTTTGTCATCTTTGTTTGACTACTCTGATCGAATCTAAAGAATAAAAATCTACACTTACTTGTCCTGATGATCAAAAATAAATGAATATTCCTTCATCTCTTGAATAACTTCCTAAAAATCTAGCTTTATTGAAATTAATATAAACTCGCAAGAAAAACACTAGTCACAATAGTAGTTCATCTATGAGGTAAGAATCTTTTGATATGTCCAAAATTAACAAAGAATAGTAATGTCAAGAAGATTCAGTTGCACAGTAGTTGATCTCATAAATAAATCGTGCTACTTCTCGACATTAAGGAGAGTTTGAGGACGAAAGTGAAAAGAATATTGGCAATGTTGATGAAGTTAAAAAGCTGTAAGAATCAAAATAATCTTAAAAATAAAAAAAAGTTGAAAGTTAGGTATGTTTACTGCATCAGAGACCGATTTAAGTGATATGTATGAATGATTTTTAGAGGTTATGTTCAAAGTGTGCTCTTTTTGGTTAGCATAAAAGTCATTAATTCAAAGGAATATAGTAGATAGAAAGATAAAATAAAAAATGTTATCAACAAATTGTCACTTTATTTGAGTAAAAAACTAACTTCATGTAAAAAGTAACGAAAAAAACTATTTAAAAAGACTTACTTTAACTACTTGTTGTAAAAACTTCAAGTCTACGTAAATAGATTAATGAAAAGTTTAAAAAATTGATTGAAGACCTTCTTAAAACTGAATAAAATATTTGCAAATAACTAGATTAAACTCATAAATAAATATAAAAAAGACTACAATCATCACTTGAGTTAGATCGAAATATTTATACTTCAATAGACTGTTGGGAAGTAAATACATTATAAGTGATCAAATAAAGTTAATAAACAAAGAGTGGAGGATCAGTATCTTTGTATTTAAAGAGAGAATAAATAGTTAATTAAGGAAAATAACTTTTGAATAAGTTACAAAAAATGCAAGAATAAAGCTATTTGCAGACTGTATAAGTTATTGAAGATTTTACTGTTAAAATAAATGATTCTAGTTTTCAAGCGAGTTTACTTAATTTATGTTCAATTATCAAGAATAAAGAAGACAAGAAAAAACTTGAATTAAAAGAAAACAAGCAAACGTTAGCAAATTGTTAATTTTAAGAAATAAAAAGATCTCCTAACCTAAAAAGACAATAAAGTGAATAAAGTTTATTAGATGCTTGTTAATTTGATCATTCTTTTGTTAATTCAACTGTTGGATCTAAAATTCTAGATAATAGCTTTATCAGTGTCAGAACAGAACAGCCAAAATAGCATACTAATAGACCATTGATCAAGAGAAAAGTTCCAGTTCCAGTTGCAAAATAAAAATTTATAATGAAATAAAGTACAGTATCTCATACTCCCAACTTAAAAAGAAAGGTAAAAGCATTAAAAGTACCAGAGAAATATGAGAAAGTTATCGATGGGATAATGCATGATAGTCTTGAGACAGTTGATTTGACAAATGCTGAATTAGGAGATACAATGATAATTCAAATAATAGAGCTAATGAAAGATAATACAAAGGTAAAAACATTGAAATTAATACGAAATAAGTTGACAGATGATGGAATAGCAAAAATACTGCCTTCTCTTAGACATATACAAAGTTTAAATTTATCTCAAAATCAACTGACAGAACATAGTTTAAGTCTAATTATTGATCATAAACCTTATTTACCACTATTGAGATCAATCGTCCTCAGTCAAACCAAAATAATTGAGAGAAAAAGCAAAGCTATAATATAAAAATTAAAGAAGATGGAAGTAGCTGTTTCTGTTTGATATTGATATGTGAATTATAACTATCTTTACTTCTTTATAGTTACTATCTAATAATTATATTTCGAAAAAATATAGATGATAACCATTCGACTCGGTTCAAATACTCAATCAGATTCTTAGACATCTAAACCACCTCGAAGACAACTAAAAATACCAAAAAGTAGTCCTTTATCTAGTAATGATCCTTTTTCATCCCCTATGCAGGAACAAGTATTCCCAAAAACGGAACTTATTCGAACAGGAAACTATAGTTAAGGCCAGGATGAAGAAGATAAAAGTAAAACTGTTTTTAAATTGCCTCAAATAGGTAAAAAGGTATCATAAAATTTCGAAGTACCCAACGATGTATTTGATAGAAAAGAAAATTAAGCTGATTATTAGTCAGGAAAAGGCATTCATAATAATCCCTTTAGAAAGCAGAATGAGAGAAGAAGTTCTGATAAGCTAAGTAAAGAAGGTGGGATAAATTTTCTAAATATCGTTGGAGTTAAACCTACAGTTAGGAGTACTTCTAGAATGTCAAGTAAATAAGTTAATAATACTCTGATGTCAGATAAAATAGAAAGGCCAATGACATTAAAACACTAGGACAAGATAAAAAACGATATTGAAACTGATAGTGTAGCAATATAGTTGAAGCCTAAGAAAAGAAAAATATCAACTAATAGTAAAAGCACATCAAATCAAAAAGTATAAATTAGAACTAAATCAAAAAAAAATAATCCTGTTTCTACTTAAAAAAAGAAATCATTAATTCTATTGAAATTTTAAAAACCTAAACAATCTCCTAATTATTATTAATGGTGCCTATTTATTAGTGTAATTGATGGTGTGATAGCTTAAAAAGAAACAGGACCAACTTATAAAGCTTTTGTAGGAAAAGGTAATAATAGTATTTTGGTTAAAAATGTTGTAAAAAATAGACCTTGGTGGACTCTTTGTCAAGATTAATCAGACGCTAACCTATTTTGGACTCAATCGAAAAGTCATAAGTTTTTAGATAGCCTCAAACAAGGCCCTCCACCTTCTTCTTTAGAATGGAAATAAGGAGTTAAATCAAGAATGTATATTTTTGGTAATGTATAAAGCAATCTTCATGAAAAGATGAAAGATTTTCTCAATATCGGATTTCATAGAGTACTAACTTCATCATAAAAATAAGTTTTAACAAAATCTCCATTATCAGCTGAACTTCTCTACCCGACAGATGTTAGAATAGTTGAATCTTTGAAAATTAAAATGCATAATCATCTTTAATTCCATTGGAATCTTAGCAATAAAAAGGCTTTATACTACAATATGAAGAGTTATTATCAAGTAACTGGGCAAAAACCATTCGATCATATACCTTAGACTTACCATGTTCAAAAAGAAGGCGATTAGTAATGGAACAGTTTCATAAAAAATCAAAATCGCAAGGAACTATGGATTATCAAACCTGGATAAAATTCGAATCAAGGAAATGGAATTGTAGTTGTTGATTCAATTGAAGAAGTAAGATAAATTGTCAGGAATAAAAATACAAGAGCTAATGGTAAACCTCGTTCTCATATTATCCAAAAATATCTTATGCCTTTTCTTTATAACAAAAGAAAGTTTGATATTAGATGTTTTATCTTGACTACAGTAGTGAATGGCAATTTAAGGTGTTATTGGTATGAGGAAGGTTACATTAGGACAGCTTCTAAATAATTTACAACAAAAAATCTTAAAAATAGAATGATTCATTTGACTAATGATGCCATACAAAAACATTCATAAAATTATGGAAAACACTAAAATGGTAATAAATTATCTTTTGGTGATTTCCAGAAGTATGTCCGAACCACAAAACCATAATTTGACTTCTATTAATAATGTTATCCTAGGATGGTTGTACTTTTATATTTATAAAGCAATTAGCAACTGATGCTATCAGAGCCACCCACCTTGTCATCGATTCCAAACATAGGTAATTTTCATTTTAAATTTTTGGATTAGACTATATGATAGATTAACAGTTCAATACCTGGCTCATTTAGGTAAATACTAATCCTTGTCTTGAACTAGGTTCACCTCTGCTTGCCAGATTGATACCTTCAATGCTTTAAAATTCATTTAGATTAGCAGTTGATCCACTTTTTCCTCCTCCTAAAGATTATCCTAAACATAAGGGATTACCTGAAGATTTCTTTGAGACTAATAAGTTTTCTTTGGTCTTTAGTAGTCGAGAATAAGCAGATCTCAGCGAAATGCTTCAACCGAATAAGTTGCAAGATATAGTTGAAAGTTAAGAAGAGTCGGAATGTGAATAGAAATAATAATGATAAATGCCTTTATTTTAATATTTGATATTTGTGCTATCGATATTATTCTAATTTCAAACAATACAATAGATCATCTATCTTCATCTTCTTCCTCTTCTACCTATTATATCTATTATTCCTCTTCTTCCTCTTCTATCTACTCTTCCTCTTCTTCATCTTCGACCTATTCTTCCTCTTCTTGCTCTTCTTCCTATTCTTCTCCTTCTATTTTTTATATTTGTTCTTTTCTTTCTTCTTCTTAAACAATCATTTTTTCTTGATATAATTATAAAAATATTTTTTAATATTATTTTTTAAGTTTATTAAGTTTAAGTTTATCAATGAAACAGTAGACTCCTTTATGATTATCTCCAAAAGCTTTTTTAAGTTCCATTCTTATTCTAGATGAAACGATTCCATCAGAAGTCAATTTTCTAACGATTTGATAACAAGGGATAGCTCTTTAATATTATTCTAGCTAGATATATATTTTTCCTAGTTCTAAAAATGAATAAATATTATCTTTATTTTATTTATCTGTGTCTTCAGTTAATTTTTATACTATTTCGAAAGTTGTTTATTTTGGTATTTTATCTATTAAATTAGTTTTGATATATTCTGTATTGAAGTTTTTAGTTACAGAAGAATGTCTTAAATACCAATATAAAGATTAATAATATTTATTTTATTTGAAGTGTAGATCTCCTAAAAATTCATAAACTTAAGATTCATCATCACCTCCATTATCAATAGATTTTTTTGCCCATATATGCGCCTATTTGAAGTCACTAAGACCCTCATAACAGATGGCTATTCCATAACAAATACCTCCATTATCAGGTTTTACATTGAAAGCTTTTTTATAGTAAGATATTGCATCTTAATAGTTTTAATCTTGTTGATATGAAAGACCTAAATTTGATAAACTTTCAAAGAATTATGGTTTTATTTATATTGCCTTTTTATAACTAATTACAGCTTATTCTTTCCTATCGAGTTAGTCATAAGCAAGACCGAGATAGTTAAAAACATCATAATCATATGGGTTTAAAGCGATGTATTATTAATAGTATGTAACACAATCTTCGTAGTTGTTTTGAAGTCTTGATAATATAGCTAAATCTTTGAGAGAATCAAGGCTAAAAGGGTTCATTTCTAAAGATTTTTTATAATAATTTTTGGCTTGATAATGATTTCCTTGCTAATTTTAAATAAATCCTAAAACCCAATAAGCAAAATAATAAGAAGGATGTATTGTTAATAAATTATTAATTGTTTCTCTAGATTGATTAATATCTATACTTCTCTCAGCTAAGGCTTTTCTCACATGAGCTAATGGATATTTAGAATCAATTGATAATGTTTTATTAATGTATTCTAGTTTTTAATCACTATTCTATTTAAATTTCCCTATCTATAGATACACTCGATAATAGTTCGGATATTTTTCTATTAAAGAATTTAACATCTATTTACAGACTTATGAATCTTCTTGGCATAAAGCCTTGATAAATAAAGCTCCCATATTTTATTTGTTTATCTATAGACATTTATCACAATATTTTCTGGCCTAGTCATCTACATCTAGTTAATAACCTTTTATCCAACCGATATATTAGTATATTCTTTAATGAGGTTTTAACTCTAAAGCTTTCATATATTTTCTTTCTGCTTAATAAAATTGTTCATTATTATAGAGAAGATTACCTTAGCCAACATATATTTAATACATTTAAGGTAAATTTGATTAAAATTCTTGATAAATACTTCTGTATGAATTAAAATTATTCGTTTTCTTTTAATCTTAATGAATCATAAAGCAAATGCTTAGAAGATCAAAAGGGTTCCGACTGATTAATTAGTTGAGTTTTGGTTTAGAAAACCATTCTAAAGGACCATTGGGATGATATCCATTCCAATTTTAAAAATTACCAACTGCTTTGAATGGATGATGTTCATTAAATTGATTTTATAGAATTATCTATTTGAGAATAGGAATTGCTTAATCTATTTTATTTTTAATGATGAATGAGTAACATCTATCAATATTTTATTCAAATTTGATCAACTTTTTTTAGTTTAATCTTTTAACTTTGTCAACTTTTTCAAGCTATCTAGAACAATCTTCTAGTTATTATGATTCAATATTTTATTCTTTCTTTTTGTTTCTTTTTTATTTTGTTTCTCTCTGCTTATTGTTGATGTTTTTCATAGTTTATTTTTGGTGAATTATAATAATCGGAGCCACAAAAATCAATAAATATTCAATCTACAAATATAAATATAAATATATATTGTTAATTTAACAACTACTTTATGTTTAAATCGAAAAGATAACCTTTTAAAGTTAGTTTTTTAGTAAAAAATTATCGAAATATTTTGTTAAACTCTTTATAATTATGCCTCTTTTGATATGATTATTTTTTATAAGAAATCATTGATAAATTAATCAAATATATTTTATTTAAATATTTATAATTAAAAATATGGGGTTGGGGTTGGGGTTGGGGTTGGGGTTGGGGTTGGGGTTGGGGTTGGGGTTGGGGTTGGGGTTGGGGTTGGGGTTGGGGTTGGGGTTGGG
>CAXIUT010000232.1:0-20186 GCA_964035545.1 Bugula neritina | reverse complement strand
CCCAACCCCAACCCCAACCCCAACCCCAACCCCAACCCCAACCCCAACCCCAACCCCAACCCCAACCCCAACCCCAACCCCAACCCCAACCCCAACCCCAAAACAATGTAAATAATCAAATCTATAGTTAATGATTCTGTATCTTAAAAATCATATTAGTTTTATAATAATTAAGTAGTATGTTTAAAAAGTTAACTATTCAAGAGAAGATAAGGATGGGTCTTTTAAAGACTCCAATAAAAAAGCTTAACAAATCCTTTAATTTTTCCTACATATTTTCTAAACCAACTTAATAAGAACATAAAATAATGCAAGAAAAAGTTGATCGTGCTATTCAAAGAAAAAACAGTAAATGATAAATCGATATTCTTCTTTGTAATATAGATAGTCATTATTGTCCATAATATATGATTTAAATAATCTATCAACCGCCTTTATTAAATCTTTAAGGCAATTGAAAATTTATTGATCAAATAAATTTTAGCATTAATAAACTTTCTTAAACTATGAAAGGATATCTTATCTGTCTTATTCTATTCACTTATCTCACAGTCAGTCAAAACTACATCGACTTCTCATTGACTAACTACATAGAAAAAACTTTTATCGACCAAGCAAAAGCCCACGATATAGTCATTAAACCATAAAAATAAAAAATAGATTATTTAACATTTCCTGAAGCATGCTCTCTTGGTTCATCTCTTTAGTCTCCTTCTGAATTATAGAAACAAGAATTACTGTTGATAGAGTAATAGAAAAAAGTGGACAACTTGAAAACCCGCGTGAAGTAATTCTTAAAGACATCGTAATAAATAAAAAAGGCAAAAGCAGACCTCTAAAGTAATCTTTATTTTAGTTAGAATCTGATATTTCTGAATATTTTAGTAAATAAGCGATAAATATCGATAAACCTAAAATGTCATAACTTTAACTTCTTGAGTAGAATTTGAAGAACATCAATGATACTATAACTTCAAAAATCGCTGAATTAAACGATTTGCTTTATAACTAGTTTGATAAAACTAACTAAACTAGCTTTGATTAGATAAAATTGAAGTTTTAGTTGAAAGTATATCAAGCCAAGTTGAAATATCTTCTTTATCTCAAAGATAGCCATCAAGGAAAAAGAAGTAATATCGATGATATTGTTAAGTAATTGTTTGGAGATATTGAATTATCTTTCAAGAAATAGAATAGATAAATGGGAAGAGTTAAAGAT
This sequence comes from Bugula neritina, assembly GCA_964035545.1. Classification (NCBI taxonomy): domain Eukaryota; kingdom Metazoa; phylum Bryozoa; class Gymnolaemata; order Cheilostomatida; family Bugulidae; genus Bugula; species Bugula neritina. Next base: position 18,967 of record CAXIUT010000232.1, on the reverse strand, counting down.
GTGCTTGAACTATTTTCTGATAGGGAGTAATTAAAAATATAAATATAAAGACTACAAGATTTACATTATGCTATGAGTTTATAAATAAAATAAAAAAAGAGATGTGAAGTTTAGAAATAGAAGATGAAATAAAAAGATAATTTTGAATATCACCATCTAATAGAATCAAAATGCCGTGAACTAAAAGATATAAAAAGTAGATAAAAATAGAATAGCACATATTGCCTTGGAGTAGTAGCAGCTTTATAATCCTAATTAAAAAAAATATTAAAAGTATATAACAATTGGTATTCCTGTTCATAAGGACTCCCTCAACTCCTAACAAAAATGGATTCAGTATAAAAAAATCTAACAGAATTAAATAAAAAATACAAAGATCTAGAATATAATTCTAAATCCGATCAATTAAAAAAATACTTCAAAGATCAACAAGACTACAGAAACCACCTAATTTCATAAATATAAATCATCAGACTATGTATTTGTATTGATATTCAGCCAACCATACCTACGACGAAATTCAACTCAACAAATAGATACTAAATCTGACATAAAAGATAAAGTAGATTAGTTATCGACTGGATAATCCTCCTGAAAAATCACATGTGCCTATCTAAAGAAATAAAATTGAAGATTTGATCAATGAAATCGAAAGATATCAGGGTTAATATTGCAAATACAAAGATTAGTATCAAAATAAATACAGAAATTATGATATCAGCGTAAGAGCCATTGAACATCGAGTTGAATTGGCTAAATAGAGTTATGCCAAATATTTGAGAAAAGTTAATGAATTAAGATAGCTATAAAGAAAATTTGAATCAATCAGATTGTCTATCGTATAAGCCATCGCTTGATTATTTCTGATTTGTATCGTTTCTGTTTTTATTATTTTTAATTTAAGATTAGTATCATTATATTAAAATTGATAACACGTATGAAAACCATTACCCTACTTGTCAGTTTACTTTACCTCACACAGCAGATCCTTGACAGGTCTTACTATGATGCTTTATGTACTGTAAAATTGATGCAGAATTGCCAGTTAGTGCGAGCCAGGAAGATATTCGAGAATCTTTTAGAAAGTTATCAAAAAAGTATCATCCAGATAGAAATACTAAATCTGGATCTAGATAGAAATTCTAAAAAATCAATGTTGGTACTAATTATAAAATGTAGCTTATTAAACCCTTTACGATGATGATAAAAAATATTTATATGACCGAGTAGGCATCTAAAAAATGAATGATCCTACTGTCTACCAACAATTCGATTTCAATCAGCTAAAAGGTCCAGAACTCAAAATAAAAGTCTTTTTAGAATTGAAAGATTTTTATTTAGGAAAGTAATTAGATGTGCTAGTTTAAAAACAAGTAGCTTGTCCTCACTGCCACGGAACAGGAGCTTAAAATCCTTATGATGTAGCTACTTGTCAAGAATGTAAAGGACAAGGAAGAGTCACCAAAAGAGTTTAACTTGGTGGAGGATATTATAATATGTATACACAAGTATGTCCTCGCTGCCAAGGAAAAGGAAAAGTTATTGGCAGAAAGTGTCATTTATGCCATTCCCAGAAAATCATACCTGGTGTTTAGTAGTTTACTCTTAAAGTTGCTCCAGGGACACCTAGTAATTCTGATCTGAGATACACCAATATGGGTGATGAGAGAATGCAAGGAGCTCCTTCAGATATCGTCTTCTAACTTGTACAAATTTAACATCCTCAACTAACAAGACTACACAATAATCTTCACACCTAAATCGTTATTTCTCTTGAATAAGTACTTTCTTATTTATACAGGCCTTACTAGGATTCTCTAAAACTATAACTCATCTTGACGGCAGATTGGTAGTTGTATCTGAGTAGGATATCACCCAACCAGGATCTGTGAAAGTGTTAGAAGGAGAAGGAATGCCTTTCCATAATTCTTCTTAGAAAGGAAACCTATACGTGAAAATCAATGTGAATATTCCAAATTTCAGTGATTCAGAACTAAACGAACTTTAATAGTTTTTCAACAAGAGAAAATCAACTCAATGAAGAAGCATCGATCATGAATCATTCATATAATCTATTATAGATACAAAAATAAATAATATTTAGATCATTCCTAATCAACAGATTCCTATTCTTTGACTGGCTAAGGTTTAACTTCTACCAACTCAAGTTGGACAACGATTGTTCCCATTTATATTCCTTTTTTCGAAAAGAAAGGAAGTTTCAATAGATCAGCCGTTGTTATTAACACCTAAACATCACCAATAAATTAATCTCTCACTGAATTGTACTTTTTATTGTATATTTTCAATTTCATATCAGAAGGATCATTAGCTATATTAACTGGATTGAATTATTGGTTCCAAATACATTCTTTTTACTCACAACTTTTCAAAAATGTTGATAATTTAGTTTTATTTGAGTTGTAACTTATTATACAGTATATATCTTTCCAGTTTTAGGTATTTTAAGCAGAGGAATTAAATTTAACTTGAAGAACTTTTATTTTTAATTTCATATAGTCGTCTAAAGGGTATATCAAGTTGTAGTTGTCTTATTGTTTTTCATTTATTTGTTATTTTTCAGTTGGAATTTATTCAAATTATTCATTTTGAGTTTTATTTTCTGTCTTTAGTGATAATTAGTTGAACTAACTGGCTTTTTACTAAACTTTTTATATCTGCAGTGATATTTATTTTGAAAGACAACTATCTTAAAGGAGATGATCTTCTTGTTAATGATTCAAAATTGATTAAAACTCCTAAAAGGCTTATTCTTCTTCTTGATGCTCTTGTTTTGATACAGATATTTCAAGAATAGATTTAAATTCACTTATTTTTGAACTTTCTGTCTCATCTTTATAAATCCGAGAAGACCTTGATTCTCTTATATATATATTTCCTGGCTAAGGACGCATTTACGACTGCTATGGAGTCTTCAAACCAGGATCCTAAATTTCTACAGTATTTCCATCAACATTACTATTATTATGATGAGAAGTAGCCTTTACTAATGATTTTTTATTTAAAAAGCTTGAATTATTTCCATCTTTTGGTATTTGATGTGTAATAGCCTCGATATTTTAACTTATTTATTTATACAGATCGTTAAATTAATTTAATTTTTAGTTGATTTACTCAATAATATTTTTTAATGTGACGTAAGAACATTTAAGTATTTTTTATTTATAAACCTAATCTTAAGCAAAATAATAATCTTTAGCCAATCTTTGTCCAGGATACGCCTTCTCAAAAGCACACTCTTTCAACTTAGACAATTTATCATTCAAAGGTTCGATATTAATGGCCTGTTAAAAACAAAAATATGCCTCCATATATTTCTAATTCTCCAAGAGAAATAATCCTTTAAGCACATGAGCTTCTATATTGTTAGAACTATATTTTATAGCTTTTAAAGCATATTAATAATTTTTATTATGCTTTGCTTTCATCAAATACAGACATGATAAACTACAACAAAGATAATCAAAAGCTTATTTGTCTCGATTGTTTCGATAAGATATCGAAAACAAATTAAAATACGCTATGTAATTTCTAGGATTTATTTATAAAGACTTCTTTATTTAGATCTTTGCCTATTAATCATCTTCCAACTGTGAACAAAATAGAGCTCGACTCAAATGAAGATTAGCATTTCTAGAGTGGTTTTAAAGAAGTTTGTCAATATAGGGTAGTCCTTCTTGATAGTCTGCCTTGTAGAATAGATGAGTAATTTGTTTGAACTATCCTTATAGCATATTATTTTTATGCAGCCTCATAAAAAGATGTAAATAAAGTTAAGATAATTATATTAATTGTTCTATCATTTAATTCAGTAGAGATATTTCCATGTAGTTACTTCATTGGCTCTTCCCCTACGACCTTTCTCGTCTATTAGACAAACCCCAACACTTCGTAAATAATTTCTTATTCTATCAGCTTAGCTAAAATTCAATTCTCTCCTTGCTTTGTTTCTCAACTATAGTAATTATGCTATTTTTTGAGGAGATATTCTGTAGATTTACTCTCCTTAGACTCTTTCAGGTATCTCATCGTTTCCTTGAGGTTAGGCTTTGATTGTATTGTTGTTATAGCTGTTGTTTTATTCTAAAGTGGGATTTTGTCCTAGGGCTATTTTCTTTATTTTTAGCTAGCTTATTTTACCTTGTCTTTTTGTGCATTCGGCATATTCCAGGTAAATCGATGAAAGTAGTTTTTCTACTTTTGAACAAGCCTGGTTATACACTACTTAATCTTTTGCACTAACACATAAATGCAAATTTTATACTGATTATAGCTGTTCTGGACCTTCTTTATACCCAGACCCTCTACCTCTTAATCTAAGTTTTAAAAGTTAGTTGAGGTTTTAAGCATTGTTTTTGATATCTTGAGAAACAGACTAATCAATAATTCGTTTCATATTGCATCCTTTAGGTCCTATTATCCTTCTGGCTACTTGAAATTATCTTTAATTTTATATTTGAATATCATATCTACAAGTCAATTTGCTTTGTCTCCCTCCATAAGATGAAAATTCTTCTCCAAATTCACTTATATCTCTAGAACTTTCAGCCATAGATTCCCATTTTATTAAACTTGCAAAATTTTGTATTTATGTAGTAACTTCATGCTGATATCCACTGTTATGAATCCATTCCAGTCTAATTTACGAGTTTCCAGAAGCCAAATTAACTTTACTTAGCAACTTAAAGCAGATATATGCATTGACAAAGGTATTAAAGAAGATATATGCTTCTTTTTGATCTCTAGTTAAAATAATTTTATTGAGTTATCCAAATTTGCTCATAGCACTGTATAGATCACCCTGATCCAACTAAAATGAGTTGGTGAAGTAGCCTGCACTTTTATCTTGAAGTATTGAGAGTCTAAGGACGGGTAATTTATAGCCTTAATAGAACCCTTAATTTCTAATTTTGTTATGAAGATGTGTGAGGAATTCTGTATTATTGAGTATTCTATCAATTTTGGATGAATGGTCATACTAATCGAAGTGACTGATTTCCTGGTCATTGTCGATCTGAATGTCAAAATAGATACGATTGAAAAAACAGATGAGAACAGACGTTTGACTGTTGAACGATTATAATCATAGGCAGAACAATTTCTTTGTTACGAGGAAAGGTTTTGGTCTTTGGAGGAAGCTGATCCCTTAGATTTCTTGAGGTTGGTAGCCAGGATGCTCATTATGTCTGTTAAACTAATTATCGATATTTTAGATATGAGATATCTCGTTAAAATTGATAAAATAAACAAAAAAAGACAAATAATATCTTTACAGCATCATTTATGTTTATCTAGTTGCGCAAGAACATGTCTTCCGTATTGAGATCTGTTGAGTTAGTGATTTCCTTATAAAAATACTTTTTTTAGAATAGATCTTCTTTATGAGTTGCTTTGCTCGATTAAACTTTGAATTACATAGTTTCCATAGTGATCTTTAGCTAATTATATTGCTCTAAATTTAATATATAGTTACTCTTTAGATGTGGATAAGATATGGAGTGCTTTTTCGATAAAATATTTATTTCTTCTTTTGATAACTGTTTCAATAACATTGCTAGCATATTTATTTCTGGATAGTTAAAAGAAATTATCCAAAAGGATATCCAACACTTTTTATATTTATTTTAGTTAGCTGTTAACTATAAACTGAACGATATAATTTCCATATTGGCATTTAGATAAAGGAAGGGTCAGTTAGATCAATCTGTCCATAATCTATCTTTTTAATTATTGATCACTACCAGCCTAGAGATACTTTTGAACTACTCTGCAGCCAAAAGGATGAAAAGATAATTTATTAAGCTGTATTTAATGATTAATACTTATTTTGAAATGAGATAGCTTAGAGATTGAATGGTTGATCCATCAAAGATTTATATGATTCTTTGTGCAATATGATTTCCATTTTGATTGAGAATTAGTTGATTGAATTGATTTTTTAACTATTTTACTACTTATTTTTGTTTAGAAATGTCTCTATCCAACTGTTAGATAACTTTTTGCACTACTCTACACCCATAGTTATGTAAACTCATAAACAATATTTCTTTGATAACTATATCCTGAATTTACTATCTCTGTCCTTATGTACAAACATCCAACAATACCTGTAACACATAGTTTCCAAATTTATGATAAGCAAGATAGTTGAAATGTGGTGCCAATATCTGATATATTTTTTGATTGAAGAGATAATTGCCATTCATAAGTGCATTTTGTATATTTCTAGAACCGTATTGATCTTTTGACCACTCAAATACATAGTGGATATTATTCATTATTTCCTCCTAAGGAGAGTATATAGGGTAGTAGTTAGCTTAAGGCATTTCGACCATCTCACCCTCATAACTGTCAAACTATCCCTAGTTCTGCAAACTCAATCTAAAATAAATATAAAATTACTTTCTGACAGAATTGGCAAGAGCCCATTCAGATTAAATTCCCTCTCTATCTCTTTGATCAGCTTACTATTTTCTTCTTTACTGGAAAAAATCTTCTTCAATCTTAATTCATCTAAAAGTACTCTGTAGGCAAGAGTGTTCGGCATGAGAGGAGCAGAATAAGCAAATTAATGTTATGAAGTTTTAGTGGCTTTCATAGTTGTACTAGTAGGAAGATCATCGTCTAAATGAGGGAGTAGTACCGTCCAGCAGATGTGAGGGAATATACTTCTCATCGTCTTCATTTTATTCTTGGTACATTTATAGATCTTACTTTCCTATTTAATCATTATAAGATAAATAGATTACTACAGTTACTTAAGACTTATAACCATTACTTTAGACCTTTATGGCCTTGATAAAGATTTATGAGTTTATTTGATTATTGTAGTTATCTCATTATATATAACTGATGAAAACTAAATTAGATCTTGACGAGTGGAACATCTCAGACCCAGATAATCGCGAAGACCACCTTCCCCAACCCTACGGCCTAATCGACGAAATCCTTCAAACAACCATCATGCACCGCCTCAACCTATCTATTTTTTAAATCGACCAAAAACAAAAACATGCAAATTACTAAGGCGGAGTCAAAGATTACTATTCGAATAACACTCTCGACCTATAAAGCATAGTCTGCTTTTCAGATCAGTCCAACCAACACAACCACTTACTCGTTGGTGATAAAAATGGAACAGTCTATTTGGTCGATTTGGCCAAGAAAGCCATCTTTTCAAAGAAAGAGCTGTCTGCAGGTCATCGAGTCTGTTTTATTTCTGAGTCGTTGATTACTGATGGAGATACGACCTTTACCACTGTTGCTGTAGTTTTGAATAGTTGCAATAAGATATATGTTTTGAGGTATAAGCATGGAGAGCAGAAATTGATGTCTGCTTATGAAATATAGATAGGAGATATTGAGAATCCTAGCACTTTGGCCTATCGCTGTCAATTTTAAGAATATTCTAGGTTGCTTTTCGTGTATACTTTTGATGGAAATATTCAGTTGTATCGGATTCCTGAGATGAAGATTGATCTCTAAGCTATTAATAGAAGTCAAACTATCCAGCTGGAAGAGTAAGAATTTAAAAAACGATTGAGATATCCTCTTAGTTATGCTCTTATTTAAAATTAAAGTCAAATTATTAAATAATCTATTTTTTCAATAAAATTCAATGGCAAAAAGAAACCTCCACCTCCTCTTTCCCAAACTATAGAAAAACCACCTGAAATAGTCCAATAATAACCAAAAAAAGATCCAAAAAAGAAAGATGATAAAAAATAGGCTCCACCTCCCGTAGAATAGGTCCCTAAAGATAATTTTGACTTCAATGATATTTTAACTAAAAGATAGATTATACTTGAACATGGTCTTGATAACAGTCCTGACTACCCTAAGCCCAAATATGAACCTTTTGTTTGGATTGTTAGTTCTAAAGTATAACTATAAAGAAAAAAACAATTTTAGAAGGGCAGATTTATCGAAATAGCATAAAAAATAATATACGGATGGACCAATACCAAACAATTCTATGTTGGATATCTCTTCCATAGCAAACCTACATACTATCCTGATTATATCTACATTCAACATTTCTTACAAGTAATTCCTTAGGCCTTCGCCAAATCAAAAAAATAATATATCAGTCAGAAAGTAGCTCTTAGAAACACGAAAACGCTCAAAAATATATATTAAATATCAGCTACTAATTTATCTAATCCAGATAGTTTGTATTTCGCTACTGGAATGAGCAACGGCGTTACTTCAGTATGGTCAACTAGCACTCTTAGCATAGTTATGAATACAGCTAAGCATCAGGGTTCTGTAAGTTGTTTATCATTTTTCTAAGGATGGAAGCTAGTATCTGGCAGTAGCAAAGGATAAGTCAACATCGACAATATTCTCACTAAGAAAAACTAAGTAAAAAGAACAAATGTGTTCTAATCTAAACGTGACTATCCAATCATAGCGATAAAGATATCAAATGTGGGTGTGAGTTACGTATTAGATGCTAATGGCAATTTACGTGTATATGATTTATGGAGAAACTAAAAGATATCAAAATTCAATTCTTGTAACAATTTTGCAATAATGTAAAACAAAGGCAAGAGGTGGTTGGTTTCATCATTATCACTTTATACTAATAATGGTATATTGTTTAATATTTAGATTTTACAGCTGTTCTATCAACGAATTGGCCCAATTATAACTCAAGAGAAATTTAAGATAGTGAAGAAAAGAAGAAATAAATATAGTAGTATCTTGATAATCCTTGGAAATGTCATGGAACTAATTTACATGTAATGAGAAATTTCTAATTTTTGTTAAACGTATTCGAAGGACTCGAAGCCATTTATAAAAGAGGCTATGATAGAAAAAAAGTATAAAATTTGTTCACTAATTTATAATTTGCTCAACTCAATGACAGATCATTCGATATACCTGATTTTGGTGTAGGAAATCAATTCAAAAAAGGAGACAAAACTATCTAAAATAAATTCAATGATAGCAGCAAGTCACAACTATCATCTAAATCAAAATAGAAAAGAAAACCTTAGAGTAGTGCAGGAGCTAGTCAGGTTAGATTCGGTTTGACTAACTAAGCCCTTCATCCTTAGAAATTTTTAATGGAAAGAAGAAAAATCAATGGAGTATAAGTAATGACATCATAAAAATTAAGAGCTAATATTCTACAAGGCTACAAAAAACAAGGAGCTTTATAAAGTGCCCTCCAAAATACTCTCAGTAAAGGAATGCTTTGATAATATCTGTATTATTATTAGTTTTTATTAATGATATTAAATCCTAATTATCATGATTAATACTTATGATAATGAGATAATATGAATTCACGATAGACAATCAACTATCTCAGCCGCCCCAGTGGACAACTAATGCACCATAGCAGGCACAAAATCTCTAATCTAATTCCATATCTATTTATTGTTAACTCCCACCACAACCTAGTTCTCATTTTTAAGTATCTGTATCATAATAGGCTATCCATAATAGCAAGATATATAAGATTATCTTTAGCATAATTATGTTTATTTGAAGTAAGCTTTCGTATGTATTCCATCTATTATTTTAAGATGGTTGACTTTCAACCATTTCAAATGCCGTTTAATACGATACGAACCAGAACCAAGTAGAGTATCGCTTTCTGTTCCCTTCCAGATCTAAAAATGAAGAGTTCCTATCCGATCGATCTTTATATCAATTATCGATGACTAAAAGGGAATCTATTTCTTTTATATTCCTGAAGATATCACCAACTTCTACTCATTTTGAGTCTGCACCCATTGGTTTTTCTTGATATGCACATAAGCTGACGAATACGACGAGTGAGGATTCAATTTGATAGTTAGTTGCACTGGCGACATAGGTCCAAAAATATTGACATCATCTTCGCATTCAAGAGTCTAATTAGGAGAATGAAGCAATATTCCTTCCAAATTCGTTTCATGATGCAGATTAGAAGTCATAGCTGTCGGAAGAGCAGCTAAAAGAAAATGACTCTGTGACTAATTGAAATAATAATCTGCTTCTAGAGTCTGCAAGCAGTTGATAAGTTCTTTATTGGCATCCTATCTGATTTATATTTAGTTGAGATATCTGTGATATTCAATGATGATGTTTTGGATTTGCTAGGCATAGTTGCTATGGATTTTAGGTATTTTATTCAGAAGATCTATTATTATTTTTATGTATTATATCTATTTACGGGATTAGATCTATCCGTCAAATGTCAAACTGTATTCATATGAAAATATAGGCTTTGGATTTTTAGGCATCATTACCACTTGAATTTCATCTTAGATAAATTGAAAATTTAACTGTGCACCTTGTAAATACTTGTAGTTATCTTTGTACCAATCTATCTCTAGTAACCTACTAATCAACTTGAATTTGAAAAGGAAGTAGATGCTGGGATCATTGCATCGATTGATCAATCCAGAAACAACACCTTAAAGGCCAGTACCTTCAGTTGGACTTTTGGAGAGGATGTTACATGCCCAACCAAGTGTAATCAAATACATGTCAAATGCAAATTTAAGAGTAGGTATATGAGTCTACTCTTTACTGGTGCATTTCCAATCGATAAGTCTATGCGCGATATCAAGAATATCTAAAAGATGATTAGAAGTTGGGGGAAGAGGATTGCTAACTGCATGGTGAAGAAGAGCAATCAGAAACTCAGATTTGAAGAGATCGTTGTCTTGGTTTATTCTATCTATGAACCAATCATATTGGAAGATAGTTAGTAAGAGATTGTTGCTAGGATTATTGCGGCATGAATTACGACTGATTTTCAATATTATTTTACAGGCTTTGTTGTAAATAAGAAACCTACTATATTGTTGTTGCAAATGTTTAGTTATCTATAAACATAGCATGGCTAACTTATATGCCACTCGATTTGGAATCTAATAGCTGCTTTACCCGCACACCTAAAGCAAAGATATATAGTATTCTAGATATTATTTTTTGAAAGAAATTTATTCAAAAAGGAAGACCCATCTTTTGATAAGAATATTACGAATGTGATAAGGTTGTTACTGGAATACTAGAACCAAAAGACAACTGAAACAATCCAAAAGAACATCACATTCTGATATATTTTACATCACTTATAAAATTTATTTACCCAGAAGCTAAAGAAGTTCACAATCAGGATCAGGAAGATAACTTACTAGACAGCAAAAACCATAAAGAGTTCTTACTTTTATTCTTCCTTCAAGTTATCTTAATTGAATAATAATGCTGAACAACTTCTTGTTATTTTTTTTTCTATCGAAATTGCTTATAGATTGATTAGCCACATCTTGTTTATTGATCAGCGAATGAGGCAAAAAGATATGCATAATTTTGATAACCAATTTATTTTATAGATAATCTTTTCTGCTGATTCTATATCCCAAATAACAAAATATATTCCTCAAAACCTCACATCCATTTCTCAATACACTTTTATCTCCTTGAAAGGCATACTAAAAATATCTAGAAAAGATGGTTAATATTCTTTGATTGACATCGAAATAGATATCTTAGCTTTGATTTGTAAGTTAGTACACCGACATGAGTAATTCTGTTAGATCAGCTGCAGTCTAATATCCAAAACCATTGATTTATTTCTACCGACTGACCACCACATTGACTATTTACTATTTAGAATAAAAGATACATTTTAGCACATTTCTATCAACTTTATCCGCAAAAGAAGAGGTAAAACGCGTATCAATCGCAAACCCAATGCTTTTGTTTAGGGACTACTATCAGTCAAAGAAGATTTTATCTATTCTAGAGCCTACTGAAGGACGGGACTGTAGTATGGATAGTTATCTGATAGTACAGATTTGGTGAGGATGTATTTGAGGTTTCTATTTTGTTTGTCAGTGTGGCGTTTGGTGGGGTTGATCGGATTTTAACTGAGAAGATTAGCGAAGAGAGGTCGATAGTCATTAATAATTTTTTTGTATTTCTACTAGCTGATGTCCATGGTTGTTATATTTGGTTATATTAAATATTTAGATTCTATTGTTTTATATCATAAAATATATCATTAGATAGTAATAGTATCAAATAAAGTTAATATTCAGATTTTATAAGTTTTTTATATGATTTGGAGATCTTGAAGGGATAATTTGTTTTTTGTTACTAAATTATTGATATTAAAAGTATTCATTTTGGTAAAATCTTCATTATTGTTATTCTGATTAGAATTCTATTATTTTTTATTAATTTATGTTTATTGTTTATCTTCTTTCATATTTTATTCGTTATTTATTATTTCTGGCTCTTCTCTTACTCTATACAATACATTTTTTCTTAACTATTTAGATTATACTAATAGTTCATATATTTTTTGGGTAAAATCTTTTTGAACTTTTTTGTTTTTGTAATTATCTGCTGTTTTAAATTTATTTAAAAATTGTTGTCTCTAACTTACAAAATCAACACTTTTACCTTCCTTTTTATCATTCTTGACACTTTTATTTTCCTCTTAAGAATAAGGCTTAGAAGTGATCTTAAGAACACTATCTTTATCTCCCAGAGGAAGATATTGTACTCCTTTCTTCCCTAATAACTATAAATCAATTGCGAATAGCATAGCTGATTATCCTTGTTATCTATACTATCCTTCCCACATCTTCAATAAAATCTATATCTAACCATCTTTACTTCTTTATCTTCAGGATCATAAGTTATTTTAAGTGGAGCTTTCTCAAATATAAGAAGATGATCATTGAGCTAAGTCTTTAACTTTTTCGACAGAATAAGAAGAAAAGCAGTACTCATAAAGTTGAGAGTAAAGAATGGTGGAGCAGTGGTTTTCCAATTTTATATAAGAACTACATTAAGGATTATGCATTCGTTGAAACTATTCATCGATGTTATAATTATTTTGATATTTAGTTGAATCCAAATAGAATTATAAATCAAAATGGGGTTTTTCTTTATTAGAACTATTGAGTAGAGTTCATGCTATTGAGAAAATAACCCATCTATTTATCTCTATTCACACAATATCTCTTTTTCACCCAATTTAAAGTAGTCCTTGCTTTTAACTTTGGTCCCTTCTACTTCTACTTTTATTTTAATGTTTTTTCATCAAATAAAGTAGGTTTTATTGATTCTGGACTTTTCCTATTTTGAGGACTAGATGAATCTGATAATTTAAGCAATAATTTAAGAAATTGCTGCTCTCCTGTTTTTTTTCTTTCTTAGAGGAAAACCATTACGAATATAATCCATTTCTTAAGAACGTGATATCTTTTGTGATGGTTAATATATCGGTTTGTATCTTGTTTTTCTCGGATAAAAAGTTGAAGAATGTGCTTCTACTAAATCTGAGGAGGGATAATGAGTTTTAGCAAATTTTTATTATGGATTTTTCAGCTAAGAAGCGATGGGACTGAGACAAGGTTTAGAAGGTTGAGGTTTGGAGTTAGAGATGGAAAAACGTAGATCATGACAGGAATATCTAACCTATTTAGAAGTAGAGCGATGGAAAGTGGTTCCTAGTTGATCATATCTAAGGTTCGGGTATAAGGGAGGGACCTTAGGTTTATCCATTGCTATTTTTATTATTGATTATACCAATATAAACTACTAAAATGTCAACAAAAATTTACAATGAATATAAAAATACATTTTTTACTAGTTCATTTTATATCATTCATAATTATATCAAGCTATATATATCAACCAAATTATCAGAGACTGATAATATCAATTCTTTTTTCATTTTATGCTTCTTAAGAGCAAGTATCAAGTCAAATTAGCCAAACGCTACCTCAAAATACTTTTCCTCTCTACTGCTCTAAAGGAAACCTTCGTCTTTCTGGGCATGCCAGGCGTCGGCAAGGAATCTATCGTTCATAGTGATAAAAATGGTAAAATCATTTTTGAACATGGATTTTAAAAGAGTGTTGATTCGTTCGGAATGCTTTCAGAAAGGGAAGTAGCTGTATTAGAACCAAGATAAAACAGAATCAGCATTCTTGATCTCTAGACTCATAAATTCACATATATCGACCATCAGTTTGCCCATTAAGAATCTGATCAATCCGATATCTAAACATTCTATGACACCAGACTACTATGTGTGAAAGAATCAGGACAATACAACGACAACAGATTTATTCTTACTTATTATCATTACCCAATCGTCGACTGCAAACCTGTAGGACACTACGAATCAATTGAAAACCAGTGGACTCATGAATACATATCAAGGAAAGTGAATAATCATTCAATGATAGCTTGGTTTAAACCAAGAAATGATTAAGAAATATAATTCAAAACTTTTGATTTACGTGATAGTCCCAAAGGAACTTACAATCACCACAAAATAAAAAATACTATTGGATAACCCTACAACATGAACAAAGTAGAAATGGCTATTACCAGTTTATGGTAAAATAAACGTGATTCATTTTGCATGGTCTGTGTCTCCAATAAAACTGAAAATCGAGCATTTAACAAAGAAGGAGTCGTCAATAACAACTTTGTTGTTGATCTAAATACATCTACTATCAGAGAGACCAAATATTCATTTGCTGAGAAGTACAATGACTATCAGATTGACTATATGTACTTGGGTCCGATTTCTATGTTTAGAACTTTTTATTTCTTATAAGGAAAAGTTTAAACCAGTCCTGTGTACTACGTAAACAACGAGAGTGAGAAGATAATTGCTTATGATGAATGGCAATGTACTTATCGTACCAAGTATTATGTACCTGGATTTGATAGTGCTACTTTGATAGAGAGTTAGTATGAAAACGGAGATGTAGATTAGTTTACAGTCAATGTCAAGAAAATTCTTGATCCTAAAGAGATTGCCTTGCACTTTTTGCTACATATCAATGAAGATTTTGATGATGATTTGCTGCAAGATGCTGTAGAATTGATGGACCATACAGAATGATTCAGACAGTCAATATCAATATTTTATACTATCTAATTCATTTTATTTTTAAATTATATGATAATGATTGATCATTTCTTTTTGGAACTATTGAGATATAGTCTTTTGATAAGTTAAGCCAAAAACTTTGAATTATCAACATAGCTAACTTCACCTTTAACATCTGCCAAAAGCAAACTCTTCAAAAGATATAGTTGTGCTCTTGTCAACTTTATTTTATCTGATTTCTTCAACACTTCCTCAAGGGTATCAAGTTTGATTTTTCCATTCTTTTTCTAATCACCCTTAGAAAAGAGCTCCTGCAGATGAACTTCTAAATTATTGATTCTCGAGTTGGTTCTTCCAGTAGATAGTTGTTTAATTTTATAATTTATAATGAATTTATGTATTTTTTAATATGGTATTTATTTATATCCATGAGCATCAGTGATATCTTTAGTAACATCAGTCATTTATAAGACTGTAAGAGGTTCTGGCTTGTTTTATTATTTGAATTGTTTGTTTATCTATTAAAGACAAGTCTTCACATCAGATATTGTAGTCAATCCTGTCTCATCTACATCTTTTTATCTCAATTTTTATATTATTATGTCCTGGATATCTTGAGATTAATCATTTATCAACATTAATATACTACTGAACACTTCTTCTTAATAGTTCGATTATAACTTGATATCAGTTTCTCTTTTTGATTATAAACCTTAGAAAAATTACTTAGATACCTGAACGTAATGCTCAAATTCAACCATACCTGATTATTAAGGATCAGCTCTTTTCAAAAACTCTTTTTATTCTGTAGGCGTTAACTTAACTCCTATATTTTTGATAAGATTTAAAAATTATTGATGAGTAATAACGCCTATATTTTACTTATCTAAATCTCTAAAACTTTTTAGAAGTTTGTTTTTAACTACCTATTCATAATCTTTAGGTTTTTACATTATCTATATAGCTCTTTGCTGATCAGCCAATAAATCCGGATGAATCCATACAAATTCAACTTATTTTGGTTTTATTTATTCTCTCAATATATTATCTTGTCTTTAATCTTTAACTCTTGTACTTTCATAAGCTGTTCCCAAATAAAACACTGTCTCACGAACCAACAACTTCTTCTGAAGAGAATCATCAATCCATTTCTAGATATTGATAGCAATACTTATATTTCTTTTTTTCTGATAGTTTTATTAGGACTATGAATGAGTGAATCTTTCTAAAATCTGAAAGTAATGTTAAGTTGATCTTATGACGTACAGGTAAAGTAGACACGAATAGTAGCAATTGGCACAGGTTTTTGTGCTTGTGGCAAACTGAATTCAACCATAAATCTATATTATCATCGACTTACTTAACATTGTTAGGTTTGGAATCAACGAGAGAGATATGGTATTGATATTTACTTGTCCAATTTTCAACTATACTTTAGACCGAACGATATGCCACTGATGCTAATGACATTAATGAAACTTATATTATATGAATTATTGAAATTAAGTAGAAACTAGTCAATTTGTTATTTATATGATTCCATATATCATTCTTCTTAGTTCTTGTCGACCTTTATATCTGATGGATTAATTCGCAAGATATCCTGTGCTTCACCTTAGTAATCTTCTTCTCCAAGAGATACGTCCTATACTTAGAGCTCTTTTCTTTCCATGCTGATGACTCCCATAGCTTTCGAATAAATTTGATAAAATCTTTTAACGAATTAGTTGGGATCTCTTGCTGAAAAGCCTGAATGGAAAGCTGCTGTTTCGTAAAGTAGTTCTATTAGTTCTTAAGTTTAATCATTTGCTGAATTATCCTAAATAAAAAATAATTTACTTGTAATTTTTAGAGAATGATTTGGTTGACTCGATGATGAGGATTGATTTCTAGTATTTTTTTGAAATCTGAGACAGGGTTTTCATTCATATTTCCTGAAAAGACTTGAGCTTTTTGAATTTTATCCATGAAAGCACTATGACCATAGGTGTCAGCAACAACTACACAAGGTTCGTTAGTCAATCGATTTGAAATGATTACGTTATTTACCTTTTCAAAGAGAATTTTCTTGGCAAATTAAACATAGGGTTCATACTTTTTGCCTAAAAACTTTTGAACTTTGCGTTCTCTTTCTCCATCATCAGGCATCTTGAAATCTCCTTTGCCAACATTCACAATATTCTAAATAATTGATAAAATACCTTTCCTTCATACTATCTGAGAACGTTGAAGACATACTAATCGATAGGATCATCGCAAAGTAAAACTTCATATCCTTTTCTGACAAGTCCGACAACTAAAGGTGACTTTTCAAGGACAGCTTTATCTTATCCGCTAAAGAAGTAGATTTGATCTTGAACCGATTTCATTTTTTTAATATAGTCATCTAGAGAGGTTTTTCCATTAGGATCTCTGGTGGTAAACCATCTTGATAGTGAGGCTAGTTTGTTTCTATTGGTTTTATCTTAGAGAATACCAAGTTTTAATGTTTTGCCGTATTCTGAGTAGAAGCTATCATATCTTTATTTTCTATCTTTAAGCATTTGCTATTTAGTTTCTTCTTTAAGTTTTTATAATTCTTGTTATTCCATGAGAGCCAATTCTTCAGAATCTTCTTAGAGTTATCCTTCTATTTAATCATCTGTAATTTAATCGTAGTTAGCTACTTATCCAATCATATCAAGTACTTTTTTAGTTAATCTTTGATTGATAATTTTGAATGTTTTGCTATTTTGCAATGTCTATCTGGCCACATTGACGTTGAGATCGTTAGAATCAACAACACCCATCACAAATGAGAGATATTTAGGGATCAAATCAGTATTTTGTTCTGCAAGCAAAACTCTTCGAGTATAAAGTTTGAGTTAATTTTTTCTAGAGTTGTAGTTATTGTAGAAATCATAGGGAATTCTGTTAGGAATATACAAAATAGAAGTAAAAGTGATTTATCCTTCAGTATTGAAATGAACCCAGTTCATTGGAGGATTTGATTGTTTGCTGATACTTTTGTAAAAATCAATGTAATCTTAGTCGTAGATATCATCCTTATCTCTCAACCAAAGAGCTTTATTATTGTTGATTCTTTACCATTCCCAGACTTTTCTTTTTATTTTTTATTTCTATTAGGTCTTTTACTTGACCTACAAATCATCAGATTTTTATTCTTTGGGTTATTATTCAGTTGCAACTTCTTCTTCTATTTATTTCTATTCATGCATGTAAATGGGGAAATCGATAAATTCTGAATATCTCTTCACTAGTTTAGAGACTTTTTTTCTATTTAAAAACTACAAGGCATCTTCTTTAAGATATATTCTAACGATAGTTCCTCGACCAAGAGTATTTCCAGCTGGATCTTATTCAACTGTAAATGAAGCAGCACTCTATGAAGTCCAGATATGTTGATCATCATTATTAGATTTTGAAATTACTACCACCTTTTTTCCTACAAGGAAAGTTGAGTAAAAACCCACTCCGAATTGACCGATCAAGTTTATTTTACCTTCCTTCAAAGGTTATATATATTTGGTTGTATCTGAGTTAGCAATTGTTCCTAAATTTTTAACTAACTCGTCTCTAGTCATGCCGATACCAGTATCTCTGAACTGGATATATTTCTATTCTTCATTGATATCGATTCTGATCTCAAAATCTTTAGTATCCCCCAACAATTCTGGATCACTAAGAGACAGAAGTCTTATTTTATCCAGTGCATCTGATGCATTGGAGATAACTTATCTAAGAAAGACCTATTTTTGTGAGTAGAGAGAGTTGATCAAAATATCCATCAATCTAAATAAGAATGGGAATACCTTGTGACTTCAGCGTTGAAGTAGTAAGTGTTGTCTTGCTGAGTGGCTCCTTCGGTCTATGCGATCGTATTACAGACCAACATCAGACATAAGATGAGGGCTTTTAGTTGTAGTCTATTCATAATGTTATTCACACGTAAAGATTTACTATCTATTAGATATTATTTATTTATTTTGATTATCCAATGGGGTTGGGGTTGGGGTTGGGGTTGGGGTTGGGGTTGGGGTTGGGGTTGGGGTTGGGGTTGGGGTTGGGGTTGGGGTTGGG
>CAXIUT010000231.1:0-18363 GCA_964035545.1 Bugula neritina | reverse complement strand
CCAACCCCAACCCCAACCCCAACCCCAACCCCAACCCCAACCCCAACCCCAACCCCAACCCCAACCCCAACCCCAACCCCAACCCCAACCCCAACCCCAACCCCAATAAATAAATATATATTGTAGATCTTAAATATTTAATAGGAATATTAATTCTTTCTAAATCATTTCCATATCACAGTATATATTATTTAATTATTTGATAAAACGTAATACTAGTAATTTTTCTAATATTATAAATGGACATTGAATACTAATAAGGTAACGCTCAGTCTAACCCTCTCAACAATATCAAAAACTAACCTAAAATATCAATCAACAGCCGTCATTCCAATGAGTCTTGCTTCAGTATTGGAGGCACACACTATCAAAATAGAGGTTCATACAACAACCAGAAGTATATTTTATTTGAAATAGAATAAGCCTTTAATCAGATATATCAGCTAAAGCTTTATAAAAATATTAGAATAAAGATCTTTTTGATAATTTAGCTTAGTAGGAGCTGTTCTACTCTTAAATGAGAGATGAGGGATCATTTAAATCAAAAAAGCGGGAAACATAGCTTGAATATATGGTCGAGTAGCTCTTTATTTATGTAGATAAGTGCAAAAAATGAGCATTTAGGCTTAGCCGGTAGGAAAAAAGGTTACTTAAGTCAGTTGTAAGTGTCCAAAATCAAAATGTTTGCTCATGTATTGCTAGTGTTTTTCTAAAGGCCTTTAGTGTAATTAAAGGTGTTCTTGCTATCAATGCAGAAATAACAGTGATTTTTAAGACAAGAAACAAAAGGCTAGAAGGGCCGTACTTGAGAAAAATCCAAATGCATTTGATATAAAAACAGAGTTGGTGGGAGAGCAATCCTAACTTGGGTTGAAGAGGGGTTGCAATTGCAAGAAGACAAGTTGTTTTAAGAAATATTGTGAGTGTTTCTTTACGGGTGTTAAATGTTCATATTTGTGTAATTGTGAAAATTGTATGAATGGGGGAATCAATGGTCCTAAAGAATGAATTATTTATGATATTCAATCAATTACTTTATTTATATCTTTAGTTGAACTTTTACCTGATTTAATCGTTTGTTTATTCTTTGACTATCTTCGATTGCTAGTTTGTTGGATGTAGTTTGGGTGTTGAAAATGTGAGATTTATCATGATAAAAAAATATCTCGCCTAGGGTTTATCAGACGTCAACAACTCGAGTGAGTCAACTGCCGCCTGAGATGGAATACTAGGATAGTTTGCAGGGGAACCGAAGCTCAACCCTGCAAATAGTTGTTGAACCTTTCCAAGATAGCACAAATGATTTAGTACATAGTTTGGATCGCCACAACTGACTTGGTTCAATCTTATATAGCCTTAAGCTCCTTATAGAGATAATTTTGATATATATATTTTTATGGGTTGGTTAATAAAAATCATATAAACAAATAAATTAAAAGTACCTGTAAAAGTTATCTAATTGGTCATCTTGCATAATTTGATATTCTTTGAGATAAAAAAGTTTAATTTACTTTTCCATATACTTTAATATACAGTTTTATTTCTGATGAACTGTTTTATTAAATTTAACTTTTCTGTTGATTTTAGTGACCAAAGAATCAGCTGTCTAACAGCACCAGAATTAAAGTCATTAAAATTAAGATAATTTATCAAGGTCCTATCATGTTTTCTCTATTCATTATGAATCGTCTTGTCTTCGATCATCTAGCTGAGTATCGCCTCCTATTGAAGAAATTATTTGAATTCCTTTTTTGTTATTTTTAAATTCTTAGCCTTCCTAGAGTGTCAAATATCGACATCTTTGACTATTGACTTATTATTTTGATTATAACTTCTCTTTTTTCTTTAAATTAACTCTAAAATTGGTAAATATCTTTTTTGCAGTGCTGTAACTCACTTGAATTGCCTTTCCTGCCTAAAATAATGATATAAAATACTTATTTTATTCTATAGTTTTATTTTGTTACCATTTGGATTAACTTTTTTTTTTTATCATCAGATATTTTCTTGTTACCTTCCTCATGATAAATACTAGACTTTGTTTTCTTTAACTTGATCCTGTATTCTTCTTACGATGATTCTTATTCATCTGACAATTGGTCACAATCAAAGCTGTAGTCTTCGTTCTTGTCCTTCTTTGATCTCATAGTCGATATAATAGGAATATTAATCCTGAAACTTCATCAAAATACTTGAAAGCATTCAGCTACTCAACTAAATAAGTCTAGAAACAAAAATAGATGATCATCTGATTTAAGTATACATCAACAATCATCATTCAAATATTTAATAATTCTATAGATTTTTAACTAGTGATATTAATCATACTCGTTAAATTTCAAATGAACAAACACGAACTATCATAACATCCTACTCTTTTTCACAGAGAAAATCCTAAAAGCAAACACAGAATTAAATAAACTCAAACAAAATCTAGATAATTTGAAACGATTTGTATCAATCAAAGTGATATTAAACATTTGCATGCTATCAGACCATATTGTTCAAAAGATCGTAAAAGTTCAAGAAGATAGAGTAGACTGAATCAATCCCCACACTAGCTAACAAGATCAAAAAGTAAGAGGTTAGATAGCAGTACTAAAAAGAATGATGACATGCCGATGAATAGCAAGCAGTTTACATAAATGTATGGGTAGTTGATAAATTTGAAGTCAGAATATAAGATGTTGAAGAATAGTTATAATAGATTGGTTCAGGATAAAAAAGAAGAGCAAAAGATAGTGTAGAATTAACGAATAGCTAAATAACAAGAAATATAGACAGTTAATTGTTAGTTATAGAGATATAAGAAAGCAAATAGCATGTTATAAAAATAGTTGTAAAGAATAAGAAAATAATGTTGCAAGGTAGTCTAGATGGAGAGATTCAAAATGAAAAAAGCATAATAGACAATTCAATAAAAAGGTATAAATAATAGTATGATAGAACTGATGATAGCTTTTTTGAGAAATTAGTTGAATCATTTTAGAAAAGGATAAGAAAACTAACAAACAAATGTTATATCTTTTATTCAGAATAGTGCACCATTGATGAACTTTTAGTATTTTAGCAAACCAACCAGTATTTCAGGTCTTAGTAATATATCGAATGAAAATAGTAGTAAAAATAAGAATTAGATTATTATGGAATAAGATTCTTTGAGTTTTAGTCGAGATAAATCAAAATAAATTAATTAGAGTATTATTAATAGTTTTTTAAGTCATGATCAGTCAATGATCAACCACAATTTCAACAAAAAATAAACCATACTCATAAACTGCCTTTAGTAAAGTCCAATGTAATATCTGCAATAACAAAGTGACAAACAAATCGAGGTGATAGAATAAATAAGCTAAAAAAGTGAAAAATCTCTCATAAACAAACCACAATCAATATAGAAATCAAAACAATCAAATAAACAATCATCTCATTCAAAAAAAGATCAATAGACCATCCAATTAATCGATAGACTTCCAAGTAGTAAAAGCAAGTTAAATACCAAGCGATTGCAACTTCTGGTATCAGATGAAAATAATGATACTTTTAATATATGTGAGTAGGTATCTCTTGAAGGGAAGAAGAAGAATCATGGGAGTGGGGTGGCGTGTCGTGCTAAAAAGAAATTTAATACAAAGAAATCAAAGCAGATAGTTTCATGATTATTTATTTATATCAAGTGCTTTTTATCAAATTTGATTCAGCCCATAATTCTAAATTAAACAGATGAATTACCAACCATCAAAACATCTTCAAAACCTAACAGTATCGTCATTGTTATATAGTTGTAAAATCTTAATAGAAAATTAGCAGCTATGCGCGATGAACTTAGATAAAGTACCAACCAAGATATCGACTACATTCGATACAAAATTAATAAAATGTATTAAGAATCGAATGAATCTAACTAGTAAAATAGTTAGATTAATCATCTTCCGGTTGGAGATGGGGATTAGATCAGTAAATATTTGTAAATGATCTATGGAGAGAGAATGAATTAAGATAAGAAATATTTTGATGTTAATAATTATGAATCAAAGGAGAATGGAAGGGGATAAGAGATGAAGATGTCTCAGCCTACGTCTTCTTATCGCAATGTTGTACTTGTTTAAAGAGATATTGATATGGGTTAAATTCGAAGGCTGAATAAAAAAGTTAATATCAATCGAAAAGAGTATATTAAATATGTTTTAACTGATGATGTAGAGTAAAAGATAAAATAGATTTGGTAGTAAATGCAAGATGATTCAGCTATGGTCGATATTAAAAAATTGATAAGAAAAATAAATAGATTAGGAATACATTATAGTGAGGCTATAGTTTTATAAATTCCAATAATAAAGAAAAAAATCAATATAAAAAAAATATTATTTGATATTCAGTATAAAACTAAAGAGCTAAAATCTAAAAGTAGTTGGAAGGAATTTAAAAATATGTTAATTAGTTATTAGTATTGTTAGTAGCCTTCAATTGAGCATTTGGTTAAGAGATTTAAAACAGATGGGGCAAAATAGGCTAAAAATACATTTTTTGTTAAAATTTAAGTGATTAATTAATTGAAAAATATATTTAAAAAGGTTGTAGATCAGTTTATGGGATATTGTTCTTTATTTTCATTGGTTTCTAAAATATAAAATTCGATTATTATCAAAAAATATAGCTAAACTAATGTTAAACCTAAAAATCATTATTAACTTGCTTTGACTATAAAAGATGTAATAAATTATATCAAACGAAAAGGTCCAATCTTTGTAGATTCGGATTAATTTTTACTTTACTTTTCAGCAAGTCCCTTTGCTTTTTATCCTCTAGAAGAAAGAAACTGTCTCTAAGAATCTATTTAATTACAAAAATCATCGACCAACAAGTTAAACAGAGCTAGATCTGATGAATTTATGAAAAATAATTTTAGAAATAATTGGAATAATGAATATATGCTATCAGGAGGAATATCAAATGGAATTAGGAGACAGAAAGTTAAAGAAATGATTGATGAAAAAGAATAGAAATAAAAAATGGAAGAAGAAAAACTTAAAAATTATAAATTTAAGGCAAGACCCTACTCTAAAAGTAGGAGTGAATAGAAATATGAGTTGTTTATGTCTGATTTGAATAATAGAAAGAAAATGAATCGATAAAAATAAAGAAGTAAATTATAGAAAAGATAAAAATAGGTATAAAAACTTAAAAAATAAACTAAACTATTTCAAATATCTCGACATTCTACTCCATAAATAAAATAATTTAATTTTAAGCCAAGACCTATTCCTGAAATTTGTCTATCTCCAAGACTTGAATAAATATAATCATAAAAAATGTAAAGAAAAAAGAAGATACAAAGTTTAACAAAAGATAAATATCAGTATTCCTAATAACAATTACCTCGAGTAGCTACTTTAACTAAAAATGAATTCTAGATCTAGCGAAAACCAACCCAATAAATATCTGTTCACGAAATTCCAGATTATAAAGCATAGCAAGATCGAATGAAATATGAATTAGAAGCTAGAAAGATAGTATTCAAACCAACAGAAGTGCAATAGTTTTATTTTCATACCAAAGAAAGGCATCCTTATAAATATACAGCAAAATAAGAATAATACTAGCAATCTGAACCAAGTTATGATTACAAAAAAATATTATACACAGAATCACCAGAAATATACTATACTCAAAAATTTACTGATATGGTTGTAGCGAATCGACAACATGCCTATCAGAGATAACTCAGTATCAATAAAAAGCTAGCTGAAGACGAAGAAAGATCCAAAAAGCATAAGAATTTTGCTAAATATATGAAACAACCTTTCTCGAAACTTCCTAATACAGCTAAATTATGTGAATTATAGTCTCAGGCAAAGATATAAAGACACAAAAAGTAGTGGAAAAACTTGGATCATCAATATGAATAAAATTTGAATGAAATATATTCAAAAGTTATCAAAAGACCTTTTCTTTATGAACTGCAAAGTACATATAACAAGCAAAAGGAATCTAATGTAAATAAAAACAAACAGAAAAAGAAGAATCCTAAGAAAAAAGTTAAAAAGAATGGGGAGTCGATGGATGTTAATCAAAGTTTTTGATATTTTTTTGTTTATTTGTTAAAAGAGTCAATTTTTAATTTGATTTATAATAGCTAATTAACTAAATTGTTGCATGGATAATATTCGCACTTTCAAGTTTTCAGGTGAATAACTAAAAAAAATAAACTGTCTTCTTCCTAAAGGATACAAATTTGTTACTAAAGAAGAACTAATCAAACGTGGTACTCAAAAATCAGCACCTAAAAAGAAAATTACACCTGCAGTATCAGTGTAGTCACTTACTCCACCGCAAGTGGTACCGCAGGTAGCGCCACAAGTTCGAGTTAAAATCTAGAAAGAAGATGAATATGAGCCTTAAAAGAAATCAATAGTAATTCCATCTATTCCTGAAGTGTATTCAATTGCAGTGGGGACGAGTATTAAACTTTTGTAGAGATTGGGAAGTCATCAGGCATATCGACATCTCTATAATTATAGAAAAGATTAGTCTCATCTGTCTTTGATATAAATTGAGTAAAAAGCTAAAAAACTATCAGAAAGTTATAGCATAGAAGATCTATAAGTCGATATGAAAAGGTTATTTCTTGCTGCTTATAGTCAACCGAGGAACACGATGGAGTATCGTCAAGCTGGCTAGCTTGACAACTTTTTAATCCACCTCATGAAAATATAAAGAGGAGATCCTAAACGTGGTTAGTTGAGGGCAAATCAAGGAGGTCGCAAGAAAGGTTCTCAGGTAAAGCAGTATCAGCCATTATCTACATACAAAGTAGCAACTACTCATGAAAAGAGACAGCTGGGGATGATGATCCGTAAGTTGTCATCTGAGCATCTACAGCAGATAATTTATATAATGTTTGAGTCATCATCTGAGGTAAAGTAGTATTTATTTGACTTGGACAATATTCATATAAAAAAGTTTAGATAGATAGAGTAGTATGTGAAGAAATGTATTGAGAAGATATCTGATTGGGATCAGAACTATATGGAGGATTAGTAGTTTTCAAATTAGTCATAATTTATAATAGACAATGATGATGATTGATAATATGTTGTTTTATGATTAATAAAATATATTTTCTTTTTTTCCAATTTTTATTAGATGAATACATAGATTCCATAGAACTCAAACAAATATCGATCGACTTTATTTACTATTCATCGAAGGAGTCAATTTAATCATAAAAATATTACTCCTCAGGGATCTTTGCTGGCGGTGACTTTGTCGAAACAATATAGAAGCAAAAGGAAGGTATAATTATAAAAAAACTATAAATCAAACTATGAAAACTATAAACCAAACTATGAAAACTAGTAAAACATAGTAAAGACCGAGATATTAAGAAAATACATAACTACAAGTAGCCATAAAAATTCATGTGGCGTAGAGGTATCAAAAGCGATAATTCATAGCAACAATACTAAAAAATTACGAATTCGTACTCAGAGGTCCTTCTAGCCTAACTAATAGAACATATCTTATAGAAAGAATAATGATCTGACTGTGGGTCGATTTAGTAGAAAACCATTTGGCGATCGTTTGAATGAACATTAGTTTAGATTGAGTTGCATGAAGGGGAAGAGCGGAATTGGTCGTCCTTCTTCGGCTTATATTCATGTTTTGAATAAGAATTATAAAAATAGACTTAATAGTATGGAAATGAGAGGGAATGTGAGGGAGGAGATGATCGAGGGGTGGAATGTTGAGGAACAGGATGATCACTATTGCATATGATATCAATTAAACAACAATCATAGTTATTGGATATGTATAAATAAATCAATTGAATCATGTTCTTTTGGAGAGGTTGATGTTTTTTTGTAGAATGTTTAGTCCTTCTTGCATGACTTAATTTGAAGGAAAGCGTTTGTTTTTATAGGTCATAGATGAATTGAACCAGATATGATGTTTTTGATCTTATTTTTTAATAACTCCGCATAAAAAATCACCCTAGCATTTAGATTTAGGCAACTTTTATAACCATATTTTACCTTGTTCATAATTCAAGTTAACTTTCATCTATGCTGGTCCTATCTTCAAACATTGTCCACGTTAACTTTCATTGGTAAAGACTTTATCAGCATTGATTTTATTGCAATATTCTTATGGTTTTTTGAACATTATTTTTAATTCGTTCCAGCAATCGTCGAACTCGCCTTCAGTAGGTACACTCAAAAAGACAAAATTATTTCTAGTTTATGAGTGGACTTATTGATTTGATTCTTATTTGTTTATTGAGGATTAAGGTTTAGGTTAGCTTGGTTTATCTGATCGTAATTATGATTCTTTTTCTGTTGGATTTTTACTTGGTTCTTCGATGAGAATATAGTTACTTGCTTTTGGTTATTTTGGCTAAATAACAAATTACTTCTTGTTTATTTTTTCATCTGATTGATTTGTTTTTTAACTTTATAGTACTTTGACTTCTTTTAGCTCTTTATAATTTTGTTGGTTATGTAGTTATTTATTTTAGTTATTTGATTATTTTTTTGTATATATTTTTATTTATTTAACTTGTACAGTTTCTGAAGGTTTGATGTTGTCTGTTTTATTTTTATCTTCTGCTTTTCCTTTTTGAAATCCCCATACTTTTACTTTAGGAGATATTTGTTTTTAAAGTTGATGTTACTCTATTTTCTTTTATTCCTTTAATTAAACTTTAACTTATTGATTATTTTATACCTATTTTATTTTTTAAACGATACTTTATTCTTTTTTATTAACACTTGATATTTATTTTTTAACTGATGATGATGGTTGAATATTTATTGATTGATTTAATTTTTAATAGGTTAAGTAACTTAAGATTAGTATTATTTTTTATCTTTTGCTATGATTAACTCACTTTAATACTCTTTTTTTATTACAGATGAATCAGCTATTTTTTTAGATTAGTTATTATCTATCTTACCTATATCAGATTGAAGGACTTCTTTTCTAGTTTCTATCAATAAATTACCTAATCCTGATCCGCCCTATCCGCTTCTTTAACCTATCGTTTCTTGATATCTATTTTGAGAATAAAGATAGCCCTATGGATTTTGAGTTTGAGCTATCTATGGTCTATTTATATTATTGAATGGTTGATAAATAACCTGATTAGCTTGAGCTTTTAGAGATTATGCTATTTATTCTTGAGAAGAAGGAGTTCTGACTATGTTTTGGTGGAATTCAACTTTCGGTGGGGGAGAATGAGAATTAGGTAGTCTGATTGGTTCAGCATGAGTAATGATTTGACGTGGAGGCATCTGATTGTGCATTTGATAAGGTGGTAATTGATTATTTGTTTGATGAGGGATCTAATTTGGGATATGATTCGGCATTATTTGATATACATTATTATGCATATAATTTGGAGATACTTGATTTGGTACTTTATTTGATACTTGATTTGGTACTTGATTTGGTACTTGATTTGGTATTTGATTTGGTACTTGATTTGGTATTTGATTTGGTACTTGATTTGATATTTGATTTGGCATCTGATTTGGTCCTTGACTAGGCATATTATTAGTCTTAGGAGCATTATTTGTTCCTGGATGTATCGGTGGAATATTAAACAGAATCCCTCCTTTTTGATTTCTTGGCGAAATAGGTGTAGTTAAAGGATTTCCATTAGATGTATAATTGATAACACTTTACCTTCTTTCCCTTGAAGATGGTCTAACTTGATTACTTCCTCCTTAAAGGACAACATTAGGTACACTTTAAACTCTACCTTCCTGTTGTCTACTGTATTTATTGCTGATGGGCAGGACATTTGATGCTCTTGAACTTGAATTAGATATTTAATTTTTAACTGGAGGGGCTATCCTTAATAAACCGTTTAGAGATTGTTGTAGTTTTTTGCCAACATTGTCAAACATCAATGGTTTCAATTCTTATAAATTTTAACGATGTTTAAAGAGTAATTATGTCAGTTATTCTTGATTCATTCTTTTTTAGGGATCCATTTCTAAAAGGTTGCAAACTACTGATCGATATATTTAAGAGTAAGACTTATCTTGTTGAAAAATAGCCAATCGAGCTCCAAATAATTCTTAATCAAAGTCACGATCTTTAGCTCTATATAACTCCTTCTAACTTTGCAAAGAACTTGCTGACAATAAAGTTAATCCCATTGAAAAGATCTATGATTAGAAGTTGGCCTTATTATCAAGAGCTCCTAACTTCAATCTGACAATATCTTCTGGTGATAGATATTCGAAAGACTATTCTAGGACAGCTTGTCTATACAGAGAGAGATGTCCTGGCCATGAGAGAGGACAGGCTACTTTTACTTTTTGATCAACATTGAGAAAGATGTTACGCGGTTGTAAATCATTTATTTCCATGCCTTGGGAAATAAGCGTCTATCGAACTTATACCAATACGTATAAAAGATACCATAGTTATGCTTAGCTGAATTTATTCTTATTATTCATTCTATCGTGAATCTAGGTCTACAGCAACTTGGGGTAAAATTAATAGGCAATCTAACTAGATCAGTATTTACCTGTAATTATCCGGTTGTTGAGCAGACTCCTCCGTCTTAGAATTTATGTTTTATGGGTAGAAATAAATGTTATGTTTATAGAGTTTTAGATTTGAATGTTTTTATGTCTTTTTTCCATTGTTCATACTGTGGTTTTTGGCACATGAGGGTGGTATTGAGATAGGTGAGATTATTTTTAGTTATT
This sequence comes from Bugula neritina, assembly GCA_964035545.1. NCBI lineage: Eukaryota > Metazoa > Bryozoa > Gymnolaemata > Cheilostomatida > Bugulidae > Bugula > Bugula neritina. Next base: position 7,639 of record CAXIUT010000231.1, on the reverse strand, counting down.
CCTCTGCAGTTGATTAGATGGGGATGATTCAGTCGGATTTCAGAGTATGTGCTCTAATTTTAGGCAGCTCCCATGCTATTTAATATATTACTATTACAGCGTGTGCTCAGGTATAAAGTTGGTATGTTAAATGAAATAAATAGATATGATGGTTAAGTAAAAATATCACTCTAATAATTATAGCTTTCCTGTTAGTTTTAGAACGTTTTATAAATTCATGTTTTAGTTTTGAATGTTTGTTTGAAATTAATTTCTTGTTTTTTATGAGATTTGGAGATTTAGACTGAGGAGGGCTTTGAGCCATGGATATGTCCATCTTTTATTTTATTTTTTAAGATAAGGGATTAATTTGTTGAAAAGAAGAAGAGAATTTCCTGAACCCCAACTAGATACTATTTGATTTATTCCTGAAAAATCACTCTAAATATCAATTATTTTACCCATTACTACAATATTTTTTGAAGTTCTTCATCTGAACCAGATAGTATGGTTTACAAAAGAAGTGCGATTTGATCTTTTTTATCTATTTATTCGATCATTGGTTGATGTTTTCTTATAAGAGTAGAAATCAAAGAGTTTTATTTACTCTTGCTTTCGGTTTCTTTCTTTGATGATGATTTTCCTCGTTTACTTTTCATCAACAACTATTATTTAATAACCAAATAATAAATTCAATTTTTAGTCATGTCATATTTCATCAATGAATTTTCATTTATTTCCTTATGATTTCATTGAACTTAAATGATTGACTGCTGAATGATGAAATTATGATAATTATTTAATAGTCAACATGTCAGCTCTTGGAATCTGGAACAACCGATATTAAGGAGGACCTTGCTATGCCGCATGTATGGAAACCTTCGTCTTGTACTTCTTTCTAACCCAGTTATAACCCATCGATTAGTATCTGTTGGAAAGGTTGCGACTATGGAACTGGACGAGTCAATAGTGATAAAGGAAGAGAAGAAGCTAGAAAAATGTGCAGAAGATTTACAACTGAATCAATGGCTACAGAAGTGGGTGAACTTGAGGCTATTGATGATCTTAGAGTGCATTCATAAATGTTTCCAACTGAACCAGAAAATATCTATCGGGCTTGCTTGGCTGGTATTCGTAGGCAACGTTTCTGATTGAATCAAATAAATTAATCTTATCTCAGTCGTTCCTTTCATTTAGTTTATTCAGCTATAGTGACTTCAAAGTCAATAAGTAATGCAAAAATGTTAAGATCTTTTGAATAAAGTTATTATCATTGACTAGACCATGATTAAGATCAAAATAATGAATTAAAGAATCAAACCTTGGAAGCAGTTTCTTCTGTTTTAACTTTTTAGAGAGATTTTTCCATTGATCTATTTCCTCTGGAACTCATTCCATTGAGATCATTGAAGGCTTTTCTGTCCATGTAGTGTCCAAAATCACTTGGAACTTTATAAGATCCAGGTCCTGGGTTCAAATTGTTCTAGTTGATAGGTTTTCTGGTTGTAATTGCAAATTTACGAGTCAAACAATTTTTTAATCTTGATATTGTGTATTTTCCTTGAGGAGATAAATCCACTTGATTAGTGCTATAGGATCCTGGTCCTGGTATTTTATTTCCTAACACTTTAGGTCTTCCTCCTGTTTTACTAAAGTCTCTAGTGCAGCTGTTTTTATATGTGGAGAGGAAATAGTTTCCACTTTGGCTGAGACAGAAAGAGACAGGGTATGTGCCTGGTCCTGGAATCTTTAACTTTTCTTTGTCTTCTTCAACTGGTTTGCTAGTTAAAGAAAAGGCTGAATGAGAGTTCGTTGATGAATATTAATAAGTTCCAGGTCCTGGATTTTTGTTGGATCTAACACTAGATAAGGGACCAGTTGCTTCCATTTCTTCTCTACCTTTTCCGAATCCATAGCTGTTGTTTTTGGGTGTAAAAGTGCTGGGGATGTCATAGGTATTAGGTGGAGGATTTTTGGGTGCACTAGATAAAATAATAAATACTCATGAGTGAAGTCATATTTATGCCCAAAGCCAAGCGAGGTGGTTCTACAGTTGTCAATAGTGGATGGGAGGTTATAGAAGCGGTCACATCTAAGTAGGATGGAAGGTACTATTTTAGGCGACGAGAGCTAAACCGAGCTGTTTTGGGAAAGGAGTATTGCATTTTAGATGGAGATCTATTGGTAGGACTTTGATTGATTTCAACGTGGTTGGAAATAGTGACTGACATTCTTCTCAAAAAACTCTTCTATTATAATAGAGATGGAATAATAATTAGGAATTTAATCATGGAAAATATTTACTATCATAATATAATCAAATAATACCTAAGTTTCATTTTTTAATCTTATTTATTCTATTTCTATTGCTTTTAAAATTGATAACTCAAAATCAAGAAGAAATATTTTCAGAAACTCTTAGGCTTGAATAATAAAATGAATTTTAAGAAAGATCAAGCGACCTCTTGTATAATTTTGTTTAATCTTTATCTATTTGATTTGTTCCATATGAAAGGAGTGATATATTATATCAAGAAACATATAATCTTATTTTCAAAAAAATAACAGGCTTCAAGGTAAAGGATAATTTCTATGCCATCAAACTTCTTTCAAACTGAATTTTAGAATAAACCCATTCTTTTCTAAATCAAAAATAATCCATTATCAAGTTCTAACCTTCTTAAGCCATTTCTTCATCTCGGAAGCACACATACTATACTCTCTGTTTACTTCGAGACATTAGCTATGTCTTCTGAACTTCTTTTCACTCAAAAAAACATCCTCTAGTGGAGTTATCCCTTTCATATTCCTGGAACTGGTTTCAGTTGGAATGTTCCCTTAGTCATAGATTTCTTTCGTTTTTTATCTTTATCCTTCTCCAGGAACTTTCTCATTAAGGGAGAACCTATGCAATCTTTTATGCTCCTTAATTTTGCTGTCTTCGAGGTTATTGATCTTTTATTTCAATATTCCACCATTCCTAAAGGTTTCTTCATCGCCCTTTTACAATGGAAAAGTGTCTGCATGTTTGAGATATTTGGTATCATCACCTCCTTTCTGACCATAGTTGTTTTACTTGCCTTCTTTACTACTCACACAATTGCCCATCTATAATGTAATATCAAATCAGAACAGATAACAAGCTTAAATATTATTGTAACTGTAAAATAAATAAATATATTTAGAATTCAAATCCTTTTACTATTGAATTAGTAAAATATTTTTATTTATTTAAAGAGCAATAATCAATTATATTTCAGCAGCATCCTTTCTTTTTTTTCTTTTATTCTTCCTGGACTGATATATATGATGATTTGAGTTTAAAAGTTTATGTTTTTTTTACATTTTAAGGAGAACTAACTTTATTTCTATTATAAATTTATTTAGTTAGATAATTGAAGGCTTCATTAACATTTTATCCTGTTTTAGCACTAACAGTAAAAAATTAACAATTAAAATCATTTTTTAATTAATTTATCTTCTCCTTGTATTTCTATAATTTATCATTCAGCTCTCCAGGACTTAACAAATCACATTTATTTCCTAATAATATTTTAGGTATCTCATTACCACAATGATTAACTAAATTTTGCAACCAACTCTTAGCATCATTCAATGAATCTTCATTCGTTAAATCAAATACTATGACTCCTGCTTTTGATAAAGTAAAATAATTGTACACTATTGTTCGATATCTCTCTTGACCTGCTGAATCCATAGTTATAAATTGAAAGTCGAGTCATGATGGCTGACCTTTTTGAAGCGATAGTCGATGCCGATGGTAGGTTTTTGAGGATTGAACTAGCAATCGACATATCGGATCAAAAGAGTGCTTTTGCCGACAGCTGATCGACCGATAATTATGGTTTTATAATTTTTTAGAGAACCGTCGTCGATTTCACTCATAGCTTTTGATATAAAATTAATATGGTATTTTATCTAATATGAATGTTGAATTAAACTATCAAATGATAAACTATCAAATTAGAAATAATTGTTCATTTGTGGAGGGTTTGAAGGGAGTTGATAAGACTGTTTTATTTACCTATATTCATTACTTTGTTTTAGAGTTCTGTTAGAGTGTTTTGGGATTAGATGAGGGTTTTAGAATTTTTGTTATAAATTGGAATAATTTTATTTTGAATCTAAAATATCACTTGATAACTGATTGTTTCTCTATTTGAGGTCCTATATTTATTCATATCTATTCTTTAGTTCCTAATTATAGAACTATTTAAGTTTTTTATTCTATTTTTGAGTCTAAATTTGATTTGTTTTTATGTTTATTGAATATTTATCATACTATTTTACATTAGATTGATTTTATTATTGAGTTAACTAATTTAAAATTATAGATTTCTGTTATTTTTGATTAACTAACTAATTTTATTTTAATACTACATTTTTTATCTTTAAAAGTGATGACTAATTTAATCTATTTAATTTTAATATTTCATCTATATCTATTTAATCTATTTATTATGATTTTATTGAAATGATTTATTATTATTTATTTATCTATTTAACTATTTATGTATTTAATCTAATATTTTTTATTTTTATAAAACTTATTATTAAGTCTTTTCTTTCTAATTTTTTAGTTAGTTTTATTTTTGTATGATTTATTGTTTTTGATTGGACTTAAATAATTAAAATTTAGTTTATAAATGAACTAATTATTCATCTTTTGCAGCTATGATTGATTGAAGGTTAGATATCTAGTTATGATGAATATATTATTCTTTTTATTATTATTTCTATAATTATGTCTTGCTTTTTTCATTTATATTTACAAAAATATTTTTTTTTATCTTTTATGATTTATTTATTTTTAAAGTGAAGTTATTTCACTTTTCAGATTTAAGATTTAATTTTTATACCTAGATATTTCAAATTAATATTTCTTTTTTATTTAAACTTTGCATCTCAATTAAGCTTGCATTTTTTATCTAAAATCTTCAATTATTCTTTATTTTTCTACCAATTGATTGCTTAATAATTGTATTTAATTTTAGTATAAATTTTTTAACCCAGAAATATCGCTTTATCTTAATATAGTTAATTTAGCTTTCATCAATTATTTTTCTTATTAATTTCCTTTTTATTTAAGTTATAACTTCTAAGATATTGATTAAATAACTTTCTAATTATACTGTAGTTGTTATTTATAGAGTTCTCTTAAAGATTCTATCTAATTACTTATATTTTTAATCTCTTTATTTTTGGTCGAAAGAAGTGTATTTAAAGTATTATTTTGCTTAACTAAATTGTCAATCTCATGCTGATTACTTGCCAATATATTTTAATTTTAATTTTCTAGCATTATCTACAAACTCTGTTTATTTTTAACGATTTTATCATTACAATGAAGTATTATATTTTACATTTGATTATCCCATTTATTTTTATCATCTTCGTATCTTTGAATTTATCTCTTCATTTATATTTATTTCGTTTGCATCAAATTTTATTTTATCTTTGTATTTTATTCTATCTATGATATTTTGTTTTATAATTTAGATATTTGATTTTAATGTTACTAAAAAAATTATTCTTTATTTTTACGATTTTCAAGATGTATTTTTTATATTTTATTTTAATAGAATAGTTTTTGTTATTCTAGATCTTTACTTTTCTTTTAAAAAGCTTTTTATGTTTATTTTTATGCCTTCAATAAACTATTTTTTAATTTCTATATTGTCTCGTTCATTTATACTCGATCAGAATTCAAATATTTCTATTTCTGCTATTTGAGTTATTTATATTTTGATTTTTCTTATTAAAGTGTTTTTACAGCTGATTGATAATTTTTATTAACAACTTATATTTATTTTTTCTTTTATTTATCAATTTTTGATACTTTTTATTTCAAATAATATGTTTACTTTTACAATAAAGCTATTTTTGATTAACTTTAATTTTTATAGGTAGCTACTTAACCAATAAATCTTTTTTTCTATTTATCCATATCTTTTAGTATTTATTCTTTTTATTTTAATCTAGTAAAATTCTTTTTTTATAGTATTTCGATCATTTGTTGCTTTTTATGGATCAATTATACCATTTAGCTATTTTATGCCAGTAGTTTTTTATTTTGCTATAATAATAAAAATACGTTATTTTGCATAGTTCCTTCTTTCTTTTCTGTTTTCATTGGTGATATTTCATCAAAATATGTTTTTAGACACTATGGACCTAAAGTATTATTTAACATCAAGTTCATATTTTACTTCCTTTTCTTAGGTCTCTATTTTAAGTAATACATACCTATAGAGTTTGAGAGAGAGTAAAAGGAGAAGATTGAAGGTCGTTTTGATTGTGAGATAAAGGTGAGTATTTTGACATATTAACTGAAATTATATACTTATATAATAATCAAAATAAGTAGAATCAAACAGGCATCAAAACCGGTTCAGGCTAATATTCTTATTCTTGATTCCCCACTCTCATGTCTTCAGCTCCAGGTCCAACAGCCACTTCTTTAAAAGGCAGCAACTTTCTACAAGTAGGACAAGACTGTTTAACTCGAACCCATTTATCTATACACCCTCTGTGAAAGACATGTTTATCAGAGCAAGGTAATTGATATATACTCTATTCTGGTTGCACATTCATAAGACAAATAGCGCATTATCCATCGCATTTGATTACGTGTTATGCAGTAGCTTTGATAGGAGATATATCTAGGACAGTTACTTATTGTGATGGGGCGCAGCAACACATATAGACACAGAAAAATATGCATAAAATAGGTGAAATTGCTACCAATAGTGCTACTAGGATGATTTTCCATTTGCTGATGGCTTCGAGAATTAAAAACAAAGTGAGAACGATTATTTAAGCTGTATTGATTTCATCACTGATAGCCATCATAACTATAACGATTATTATAGCAGCTACACTGGCAAAGTACTATATTTTTTACCAGCATCTTAAATGATAGTTTTGACCTTAGTTTACTTGCTAGATATGAAATTTAGCTACTTTCCCAAAAACCTATATACTAAACTTAATACCTATATTGTTTTTTAAGGAACTCCTTCGACAGTCACTCCACTCTGATTGTCTAGAATGGTTTTACTTGTGCAATTTTATTCAGAATCAACTTTTTCCAATACTTATTCTGTTGCATGTAGAGTGTCTCTAGCTAGTTTTAGGTAACCTAGTATTCCTTATCTTTTGAACAAGAAGCAGTATTGATAAAGATAGATTATAGATGAGAATATGGCGCTTGCTAGGGCGATTATTTATGCAACTATGATTTATGGCTCTGGAGATTGAAGAGTAATATTGATGGGAATAAAAATTACTAGAATAGTAAATTGGATAAGATGCAGAGCTATTTAAAATATGTATGAGTTTCTGTATGTTTGGTAGCCTTTATAAAAAGCTATGTCTGATTTTTTGTATTATCCAAATGAGTTTTCTGACATAAAATATTATAGAAACATAGTAAATCTGATGTTTTATATGATTAAATCTTATTTTTTATTGCTATATTTATATCAAACCATAAAAATGTACAAATTAGATATTAAAATTTCATCTTTCAATAGATTAAAACCAAAATAAACCATCATTTGGATATTTATCTGTCTGTCTTTTGTATGTTGATGTTCTTTTGTTGATTGAGGACTGTTTGGGGCGGCAGAGATTTAAT